>CALYLW010000986.1:225679-305667 GCA_944989445.1 Ampullaceana balthica
GGGGTACTGTCCATAGGACGTAAATGTAAGGTGGGGTACTGTCCATAGGACGTAAATGTAAGGTGGGGTACTGTGGATAGGACGTAAATGTAAGGTGGGGTACTGTGGATAGGACGTAAATGTAAGGTGGATGGAGTATGGATAGGACGTAAATGTAAGGTGGGGTACTGTGGATGGGACGTAAATGTAAGGTGGGGTACTGTGGATAGGACGTAAATGTAAGGTGGGGTACTGTGGATAGGACGTAAATGTAAGGTGGGGTACTGTGGATGGGACGTAAATGTAAGGTGGGGTACTGTCCATAGGACGTAAATGTAAGGTGGGGTACTGTGGATAGGACGTAAATGTAAGGTGGGGTACTGTGGATGGGACGTAAATGTAAGGTGGGGTACTGTGGATGGGACGTAAATGTAAGGTGGGGTACTGTGGATAGGACGTAAATTTAATGTGGGTGGAGTACTATGGATAGGACGTAAATGTAAGGTGGGGTACTGTCCATGGGACGTAAATTTAATGTGGGTGGAGTACTATGGATAGGACGTAAATGTAAGGTGGGGTACTGTGGATAGGACGTAAATGTAAGGTGGGGTACTGTACATGGGACGTAAATTTAATGTGGGTGGAGTACTATGGATAGGACGTAAATGTAAGGTGGAGTACTATGGATAGGACGTAAATGTAAGGTGGGGTACTGTCCATGGGACGTAAATTTAATGTGGGTGGAGTACTATGGAAAGGACGTAAATGTAAGGTGGGGTACGGAGCGAGTAAATTAAGGACGCTGGTTTACGTTTTGATATGACGAGGCAAGATGTTAAAAGGAAATTTCAAAGTGCGTTGCAACTGTTTTGGGATCTGGCTATAATACAAACTTCACTATTGAAATGTACGAATAAAGGTGAGGCGTAAAACGTTTCCTCTATAATTTTTCATTGGAGATAATGCTTTCCCCAACGTCTCACAACGTCTTACACCGTCTCACACCGTCTCACAACGTCTTACACCGTCTCACAACGTCTCACAACGTCTCACACCGTCTCACAACGTCTTACACCGTCTCACAACGTCTTACACCGTCTCACAACGTCTTACACCGTCTCACAACGTCTCACAACGTCTCACAACGTCTCACACCGTCTCACAACGTCTTACACCGTCTCACAACGTCTCACACCGTCTCACAACGTCTCACACCGTCTCACAACGTCTTACACCGTCTCACAACGTCTCAAAACGTCTCACACCGTCTCACAACGTCTCACAACGTCTCACAACGTCTTACACCGTCTCACAACGTCTCACAACGTCTTACACCGTCTCACAACGTCTCACAACGTCTCACAACGTCTCACAACGTCTCACACCGTCTCACAACGTCTCACACCGTCTCACAACGTCTCACACCGTCTCACAACGTCTCACACCGTCTCACAACGTCTCACACCGTCTCACAACGTCTCACACCGTCTCACAACGTCTCACAACGTCTTACACCGTCTCACAACGTCTCACACCGTCTCACACCGTCTCACAACGTCTCACACCGTCTCACAACGTCTCACAACGTCTCACACCGTCTCACACCGTCTCACACCTTCTCACACCGTCTCACACCGTCTCACAACGTCTCACACCGTCTCACAACGTCTCACACCGTCTCACAACGTCTCACACCGTCTCACAACGTCTCACAACGTCTTACACCGTCTTACACCGTCTCACAACGTCTCACAACGTCTTACAACGTCTCACAGCGTCTTACACCGTCTTACACCGTCTTACACCGTCTCATAACGTCTTACACCGTCTCACAACGTCTCACACCGTCTCAAAACGTCTTAAAACGTCTCACAACGTCTCACAATGTCTCACACCGTCTCATAACGTCTTACACCGTCTCACAACGTCTCACAATGTCTCACAACGTCTCACAACGTCTCACAATGTCTCACACCGTCTCATAACGTCTCACAACGTCTCACACCGTCTCACAACGTCTTACAACATCTCACACCGTCTCACAACGTCTCACAACGTCTTACAACGTCTCACAACGTCTCACACCGTCTTACACCGTCTCACACCGTCTCACAACGTCTCACACCGTCTTACACCGTCTCACAATGTCTCACACCGTCTCATAACGTCTTACAACGTCTCACAACGTCTCACACCGTCTCACAACGTCTTACAACGTCTCACAACGTCTCACACCGTCTTACACCGTCTCACACCGTCTCACACCGTCTCACACCGTCTTACACCGTCTCACACCGTCTCACACCGTCTTACACCGT
The DNA here is from genome assembly GCA_944989445.1 of Ampullaceana balthica. Classification (NCBI taxonomy): domain Eukaryota; kingdom Metazoa; phylum Mollusca; class Gastropoda; family Lymnaeidae; genus Ampullaceana; species Ampullaceana balthica. The sequence continues at coordinate 227,977 of CALYLW010000986.1, forward strand.
CTCACACCATCTTACATCGTCTCACACCGTCTCACAACGTCTCACACCGTCTCACAATGTCTCACACCGTCTCATAACGTCTTACACCGTCTCACAACGTCTCACAACGTCTTACACCGTCTCACAACGTCTCACAACGTCTCACAACGTCTCACACGTCTCATAACGTCTTACAACGTCTCACAACGTCTCACACCGTCTCACAACGTCTTACAACGTCTCACACCGTCTCACAACGTCTTACAACGTCTCACAACGTCTCACACCGTCTCACACCGTCTCACAACGTCTCACACCGTCTTACACCGTCTCACACCGTCTCACAACGTCTCACACCGTCTTACACCGTCTCACAACGTCTCACACCGTCTTACACCGTCTCACAGCGTCTTACACCGTCTCACAACGTCTCACACCGTCTTACACCGTCTCACACCGTCTCACAGCGTCTTACACCGTCTTACACCGTCTCACAACGTCTCACAACGTCTTACACCGTCTTACACCGTCTCACACCGTCTCACAACGTCTCACAACGTCTTACACAGTCTCGCAACGTCTCATAACGTCTTACACCGTCTCACAACGTCTCACACCGTCTCACAACGTCTCACAACGTCTCACACCGTCTCACACCGTCTCACAACGTCTCACAACGTCTCACACCGTCGTCTCACAACGTCTCACACCGTCTCACAACGTCTCACACCGTCTCACAACGTCTCACAACGTCTCGCCTTTCAATAAAATGATTATTTCTAGTCTCCCCTTGAGTACAATGCTGTCTTCTCTCTAGTCTCCCATTGAGCACAATGCTCTAGCCGCCCCTTGAGTACAATGCTTTCTCTATAGCCTCCCCTTGAGTACAATGCTTTCACTCTAGCCTCCCCTTGAGCACAATGCTTTCTCTCTAGCCTCCCCTTGAGCACAATGCTTTCTCTCTAGCCTCCCCTTGAGCACAATGCTTTCTCTCTAGCCTCCCCTTGAGCACAATGCTTTCTCTCTAGCCCCCACGTTGTGTCCCCCCAAGATTGGCTATAATTAGCTCAAAGACTTTATTTATCTTCCCACGGTCTCTGGCACGTGCATCTCATAAGTCATTCCTTGATTCCCGGCGTCCCCCGACATTAGCATAAGTCTGACATTAACCCTGATCCCCGTAGTCACGTGGGTTCCTGCCGAGGTACGTCATGAATAAGATGGCTGCGCTTATGAGATTTACTCTTGAACCACCATTCTTAATGTCGGCCAGCCCACACACCCCCCTTCCACCGCCCTCCTCATCTTTCAATTGTTTGCGAAGTGAATTAACCCAAAGGAGTTAAAAGAATCCACAATTTAGGCAGGGGCAGGATGAGTTGTATCTCTTTTAACTAAATACGCTCCAAAAGTTAGGTCAAGGAAAATAATTCGATATTAATCAGATAATGATCAGACATTTATCAGACATTGATCATATATTGATCAGATATTTATGAGATATTGATCGATTAGCTGAATTATATTTTTGTAACTTATAAACATTCATTGTGAGAGACGTGTTGTTTGTGTTTACATTGTATGAGCATGCAATGACGTGACCTAGTATGAAACACGTGGTTTGTGATGTGAACTGTAAGCGTGCGGGGTCATGGACTGGGAGGAGAGCTGACTATAAATGTACGGTTCAGGAGGTAACCAAGGTGGGTTGCATACGAGCTACTTAGGTGGTTGATTGTACAGTTGATCCCAATTGATTGTATAGAATGATTAAAGACAGTTGTTAAACAGAACACAGAGTGTTGAAGTCTTGTTATTTGACCTGCAAGTTCAATTACATTCATGAGCCATTGAACATAAAGTTGACATAGGATGTCATGAAATCATAGGACTGCGGTGCAACCACACAGCTATCAACGAAAAACTGCCTGCACATTTATCAAAAGAGGAATGATCGACAAAGAGCCAAAGGAAATAGAGTTCCACATATCTTTATATGTCTAAACGATCCAGACAGACAAATGCCGATTGATCTATAAACGAATAAACTAGCTTGACACTTGTCAACGAATAAATGACCCATTTAGTTATAAAGAAATATCCAATCACATGCAACAGCTTCACACGAGACAAAATAACACATACTCCTGGATGGATATACCTATGGGTATGTGCTGTGAATGGTTTGTTGGTCGATGAACAAGCATTGTTATGTGCTGTGAATGGTTTGTTGGTCCATGAACAAGCATTGGTATGTGCTGTGAATGGTTTGTTGGTCCATGAACAAGCATTGGTATGTGCTGTGAATGGTTTGTTGGTCCGTGAACAAGCATTGGTATGTGCTGTGAATGGTTTGTTGGTCCGTGAACAAGCATTGGTATGTGCTGTGAATGGTTTGTTGGTCCATGAACAAGCATTGTTATGTGCTGTGAATGGTTTGTTGGTCCATGAACAAGCATTGTTATGTGCTGTGAATGGTTTGTTGGTCCATGAACAAGCATTGTTATGTGCTGTGAATGGTTTGTTGGTCCATGAACAAGCATTGTTATGTGCTGTGAATGGTTTGTTGGTCCGTGAACAAGCATTTGTTATGTGCTGTGAATGGTTTGTTGGTCCGTGAACAAGCATTGTTATGTGCTGTGAATGGTTTGTTGGTCCGTGAACAAGCATTGGTATGTGCTGTGAATGGTTTGTTGGTCCGTGAACAAGCATTGGTATGTGCTGTGAATGGTTTGTTAGTCCATGAACAAGCATTGGTATGTGCTGTGAATGGTTTGTTGGTCCTTGAACAAGCATTGGTATGTGCTGTGAATGGGTTTGTTGGTCCATGAACAAGCATTGTTATGTGCTGTGAATGGTTTGTTGTTCCATGAACAAGCATTGTTATGTGCTGTGAATGGTTTGTTGGTCCATGAACAAGCATTGGTATGTGCTGTGAATGGTTTGTTGGTCGATGGCCAAGCATTGTTCCCTGTCTTAAGACTATCTCTTAGATTGCACTGTTGAATGAAGACCCGGCTGAGCTACCCACATGTAACACTTTTTCGAAAACTCAATTTCTACCTGTCCCGTGTTTAAAAGATCCACCCTTTATACCTGTCCCCCAGCTGAGAGATCCAACCTTTGCCTACATGTCCTTCAGCTGAAAGATCCAACCTTTGCCTACCTGCCGCCCAGCTAAAAGATCCAACCTTTGCCTACCTGCCGCCCAGCTAAAAGATCCAACCTTTGTCTACATGTTGCCCAGCTGAATGATCCAACCTTTGCCTACATGTTGCCCAGCTTAAAGATCCAACCTTTGCCTACATGTTGCCCAGCTTAAAGATCCAACCTTTGCCTACCTGCCGTCCAGCTGGTAGATGAAATATTTCCAACAAAACACCGCCCATCGCCCCAGATTGTTTGATTGTTCAGTGACGTATTGTTTCAGGCCAAAGTCTACTCCAGAGAATCTCTCGTGGCCTGGCGGTGAAGTCTGTTGCACCTGCGTTGGGGGGGGGAATAGAGACCAGATCTTACACTTTTTTATCAAGGAGTCAGACTCCAAATGGGGTCCAAGAAGTCTGTTGTGTGGAGTGAATTGAAGAAGAGTTGTGCCTCTTAGTTTTTATATAGGTAGAGGACTGCAAGGAATTGAGGGACAACAAAGTGGGAGGGAGGGTTAGCAAAGATGCAAGGAAATATGAGGGGTGGGGCGTCGAAACTGGAGGGAGAACATGAGAGAGAATGTTCAACAAGAGAGGAAACATGAAATAGATGGCTCAACAAATGAGGGAAGGATGGGAGGTGTGATGCACAATATGGGAGGTGTAAATGCACAATATGGGAGGTGTGATGCACAATATGGGAGGTGTGATGCACAATATGGGAGGTGTGATGCACAATATGGGAGGGATGGTGGACTAGATGACAGGACGGGTTCACAGAATTCTATGTTAATAAAATAATTGGTAGTGATTAGATCCATTGTTTATTTTGAAGACCCTGGGATCATCGGAAAGTTCAAGAGCGTTTGATTTGTCAAGAGTTGTGTGTTCAGGGTAAACTAATACGATATTTTGTTTAGTGATATCCGTCATATTGAAACAAACACTGCCTTCGTCTATGCGTGACGTACACAATATTCAATACTATAAAACTGTATTGACTTATTTATAAAATGTTTATATAATTTATAGAAGTCGAATTTATCAAATAGTTTTTATCAGTTTTCAGATTTTAAAGTTAAGAAATTGATCCAAACAACCATTGTTGGTCTCAGTGTGTGTAAGGTGTGTAAGGTGTGTAAGGTGTGTAAGGTGTGTAACTTACCCCAGGAAATGTTCTACACAAATGAACACCAGTGTAGACGAGTAGGCACACACGATGACATATTTTCTGTTATACAAAGAAATGATCCATGCATGTGTGTTATCATAACTGCTTGTTATAGAACTGCTTGTTATAGAACTGCTTGTTATAGAACTACTTGTTATAGAACTACTTGTTATAGAACTACTTGTTATAGAACTACTTGTTATAGAACTGCTTGTTATAGAACTACTTGTTATAGAACTACTTGTTATAGAACTACTTGTTATAGAACTACTTGTTATAGAACTACTTGTTATAGAACTACTTGTTATAGAACTGTTTGTTATAGAACTGCTTGTTATAGAACTACTTGTTATAGAACTACTTGTTATAGAACAGTTTGTTATAGAACTACTTGTTATAGAACTACTTGTTATAGAACTACTTGTTATAGAACTACTTGTTATAGAACTACTTGTTATAGAACAGTTTGTTATAGAACTACTTGTTATAGAACTGCGTGTTATAGAACTGCGTGTTATAGAACTACTTGTTATAGAACTACTTGTTATAGAACTACTTGTTATAGAACTACTTGTTATAGAACTACTTGTTATAGAACTACTTGTTATAGAACTACTTGTTATAGAACTACTTGTTATAGAACTACTTGTTATAGAACTACTTGTTATAGAACTACTTGTTATAGAACTGCGTGTTATAGAACTACTTGTTATAGAACTACTTGTTATAGAACTACTTGTTATAGAACTACTTGTTATAGAACTACTTGTTATAGAACTGCTTGTTATAGAACTACTTGTTATAGAACTACTTGTTATAGAACTACTTTTTATAGAACTACTTGTTATAGAACTACTTGTTATAGAACTACTTGTTATAGAACTACTTGTTATATAGAGCTACTTGTTATATAGAACTACTTGTTATAGAACTACTTGTTATAGAACTACTTGTTATAGAACTACTTGTTATAAAGAACTACTTGTTATAAAGAACTACTTGTTATAGAACTACTTGTTATAATACTACTTGTTATAGAACTACTTGTTATAGAACTACTTGTTATAGAACTACTTGTTATAGAACTACTTGTTATAGAACTACTTGTTATAGAACTACTTGTTATAGAACTACTTGTTATTGAACTACTTGTTATAGAACTACTTGTTATAGAACTACTTGTTATAGAACTACTTGTTATAGAACTACTTGTTATAGAACTACTTGTTATAGAACTACTTGTTATAGAACTACTTGTTATAGAACTACTTGTTATAGAACTACTTGTTATAGAACTACTTGTTATATAGAACTACTTGTTATAGAACTACTTGTTATATAGAACTACTTGTTATAGAACTACTTGTTATAGAACTACTTGTTATATAGAACTACTTGTTATAGAACTACTTGTTATAGAACTACTTGTTATAGAACTGCTTGTTATATAGAACTGCTTGTTATATAGAACTGCTTGTTATATAGAACTTGCTTGTTATAGAACTTGTTGTTATAGAACTACTTGTTATAGAACTACTTGTTATAGAACTACTTGTTATAGAACTACTTGTTATAGAACTACTTGTTATAGAACTACTTGTTATAGAACTACTTGTTATAGAACTACTTGTTATAGAACTACTTGTTATAGAACTACTTGTTATAGAACTACTTGTTATAGAACTACTTGTTATAGAACTACTTGTTATAGAACTGCTTGTTATAGAACTATTTGTTATAGAACTATTTGTTATAGAACTACTTGTTATAGAACTACTTGTTATAGAACTGCTTGTTATAGAACTATAGAATCCAGAGCGCTTCTTTCTTAGTCAACCTAACGAATGATATGTTCATTGAACTCTAGAATGAGTTGAGTGTTCAATCAGACGCCGAGTCTCGCACTTACTCAAACACCCATGATACGCATAGCGTTAAACGTATCAGACGATTTCACCAACGAACGGACACAGTTTGGTCCCGACAATCTGTTCCCCGCACATTGGTCCCCACACATTGGTCCCCACACATTGGTCCCCACACATTGGTACCCACACATTGGTACCCAACATTGGTCCCCACACTCTGGTCCCCACACATTGGTACCCACACATTGGTCCCCACACTCTGGTCCCCACACATTGTTCCGGGATGGAATGTTTGCCATCTTGTAAAAAGACATTTCACCTTTGATGGTACGGACCCGCAAGTTAACGGCCTGATCTACAGATGAAATCTCTTCCTTGTCGATTCATATTATGCCCCATCCCAATGAATTTGTTTCAAGAACTCTTGTCTGTTACAAATTGACCATCGAGATTGTGCGGGTTTTTTACTCCAGATAGATCTGAATGAGAAAAAAATGTAAACTTTGTTGAGAACGAAGCACCCATGGAGGGAGATAATTCATACAAGCACCGAACAGAGATAGCACTCTAGTAGTCAAGATAAGACAACTGTGGAAGCTCTGCTCGCATTGTTTCCCCCCTGGCAGCCGGTGCCCAGATGTAAACAGAAGCTTTCTTGGTTACCACTCACAAAAGTTCAACTCTTGAAATCTCTGAACGTATCTTAGGCCGAGTTTACTTTGAAACTTGAATGAACTTTTCTGTAGTCCCGCTGGTTACTTTAAAGAAAAGAAATGTAAGCGGCGTCCAAACAAGTTGTTTTTCACGAATGTTTTGTTTTTATCTCAAGGGTCTTTTACTAGAGTTTCAAAGTGAAATATTGCATCACGTGATTGGTCGGAGACCTATGCAGATCTCAAATTTACATCTTGAAATAATTGATACATGATTTTATGTATATTTAGGAAGATTGGAGAGTGTAATGTAGTTTTCCGTCAAGTTGTTGAAAATGTTTTCTTTTATATAGAGTACCACGCTAAAAAAGTGTTCACAGTAAAAATACATTTGGGGGTCGAAATTTCAAATGTCGCGCATTCATAGAAACAACAGTGTTTAGATTTTAAACACGATAATAGTGCGTCAAGCTGTGGTCTGCTCAATTATGCGCTTTTCATAGACTATCTACACTTTCTCTCTCTCTCTCTCTCTCTCTCTCTCTCTCTCTCTCTCTCTCTCTCTCTCTCTCTCTCTCTGTCTCTCTCTCTCTCTCTCTGTCTCTCTCTCCCTCTCTCTCTTTCTCTCTCTCCCTCTCTCTCTTTCTCTCCCTCTCTCTCTTTCTCTCTCTCTCTCTGTCTCTCTCTCTGTCTCTCTCTCCCTCTCTCTCTCTCTCTCTCTCTCTCTCTCTCTCTCTCTCTCTCTATCTATCTATCTATCTCTCTCTCTCTCTCTCTCTCTGCTATCTGAGAAGTTGTCCCTCTCTAGAGAGACGCAATTTCCAGCAACATTGGCCCAACACAACGTTGTGTGTACCGCAGGGACGACGCTTGTTTTGTAGCTACGCACCACTGACGAACGCCAATGCTCTCCAGATGCGACATTTACAATAACTATGGCGCATGCTGCATGTAGATATCTCCCAAAAGAATGTAACAAAAGTTAAGAATTTCCTTTGCCCTTTCATATTTTGTTTTCTTTTGTTGGTGCTTTTTAATGATTCCCCTAGGAATTATCATTTCGCCCCGCCCACCCCACCTAAAGACCTACCCCCCTCTCCCCACACACCTTCATCACCCGATCAATCACCAACCATCACGCAGCGTATCTCCAGAAACCTCATCTTTGTGGAAATCATTCTTCGTTGCTTCAGCAATACATTCTTATGGCGGGAGACGAGACCAGGGGAGAGAATTAACTAAAAGAGGAGCTCACCTGTATTAGTTTAAGTCCCCCTGATTACTTGCACTGCCGTCATGTATATGTTGGAACATTTCGTAACCATTAGCACTCTTCCAGCACATCACTCACGAGTGTTGTAGGCCAATTACTGATCAACATAGTATCTCTCGCTAACTCCTCGAGAATCTTTTACTTCTCTAAATCATACACGAGGATGTAACTGGGTAATCCTGAGAAGGGCATTCTGGGTACAAATTGAACGTATATCATTCAGGCATTCATTAGACCTTACTCTCAGAAATGAAATAGACCATACATCCAGACATCAAACAGACCTTACATACAAGAATTAAATAGAACCTACATACAGACATTAAATAGACTTTACATTTATACATCAAATAGAGTTAACATCTAGACATCAAACAAGCCTTTCATCCAGACATCAAATAGCACTACATTAAGACATCAAAAAGACTTAGCATTCATGCATTAATTAGACCTTCAATCCAGACATCAAACTGACCTGAGTATGTGATATTTAATTAACTAACATACACACACCAAACTGACCTGAGTATGTGATATTTAATTAACTAACATACACACACCAAACTGACCTGAGTATGTGATATTTAATTAACTAACATACACACATCAACACTTTGATCAAAGATGCGCCCAAAGCCCCTGGGCCAGTTAATTAGGAATGTCCAGAAAGTTGAAGATCCCATTTCTTGACCCCTTGTTCCAGTGTCTGGATTCACGGTAGATAACTGGCCAATTTGTATCTGAGCCCGGGGCTTGATTAGTTCCCCTGCTGCTGGGATACATGTCCCGTGGGAGCTTAAGATGATCAGGGGGGTGGCGTGGTAATTGTTTAACATCTTGTCAATCGCGTGGACTGCGCTCAACTGCGCCCCGGGTGCTGATGTAGGTGCGGGTGTATGCACCCGAACTGCTGACAATATTTCAATTAGCTGTCCACAGAATTATAGGATATTGCCACAAGTTAATATCTCAGATGTTTTCATATGGCTGTTGTTAGTTTACGGAAATCCCCCCAAGACGCCAATTTTGTAACAACGCATTAGAAAGCTCCATGCTAATTGGTCAGCATTAAAACCAATCAAATCTTTGATTTCTAAAATTATAATAAACAATAATTTATAAATAAAGTAAATTATTTTCATCCGTCATAGACTACTAATTAAAATGTTCACTTACACATTAGATAGCATGTTGACCTTTTGCCCTTGTTAACCATGGACTTTAACTTGTAGAATATTATTAAGGGGTGTACCAACAATGATGTAATAATCAATGAGGTCACCGTCTCCTTAAGTCCAGCTACTTTTTTGGTGAGACCAGTTCTCTGCTACGTGAGCTACATAAAAATACATCAGATTTATGCCACAATTTTATTTCATTACACAGGGTCCGTTAAATTTTAGAATCGGTTCAAGTTTACGGTCCGTAAAAATTTGTTGATTCCAGATTTTAGTTGTTCAACAGAACTTTTTTGATATGCATACCTCAAGAATCTCTTCTTAGTGCGGAAAAAAACGAGATTAAAAGAACAATGCAATATTGGCAATGGGATATTGGGTCATTGCTTGGTGATGAGATAGGCAATAGATCAAGATTCATGGGCTACTTAGCAAGTACCAGGGGCAACGATTGGTGGGCTTAACTTGTCACAAGTCACTTGTGATACAATATCATTGTGATACAATATCATTGTGATACAATATCATTGTGATACAATATCATTGTGATACAATATCATTGTGATACAATATCATTGTGATACAATATCATTGTCATACAAGGCCCTTGTGATACAATATCATTGTGATACACGGCCCTTGTGATACAATATCATTGTGATACAAGGCCCTTGTGATACAATATCATTGTGATACAAAATCCCTGACAAATATGATACCACTTTAACAATGTGCCCGTACAAATTTCACTAACTGTAAGAGATATCAGGATTTTGTTTTGTTTATTTCAAACTATTCGTTTCTCAGCCCCCTATCGATTATCACTAACTGTAAGAGCTATCAGGATTTTGTTTTGTATATTTCAAACTATACGTTTCTCAGCACCCTATAGATTATCACTAACTGTAAGAGATATCAGGATTTTGTTTTGTTTAATTCAAACAATACGTTTCTCAGCCCCCTATAGATTATCACTAACTGTAAGAGCTATCAGGATTTTGTTTTGTATATTTCAAACTATAAGTTTCTCAGCCCTATATAGATAGGGCGATTTCTGGCGTCCTGTTGAACTTAAAGATATTTTTTCTATGCTTTTCACGCACTAACTCAAGACTATGACGTCACCCTGAAGATCGCGGAGCGTGTTAAGTTATCCTCACATCACGTTATTGACCCGTGAGAATGAAAGGGTGATATCAGTTCTGAACAAACACTGTAAGGATAGCTTGTTTCCATAGCCTGAATGCGTTTATTTTACCAATCCAGACACAATATCTGCTCGCTTCTTTGATCCTGGTTGAAAGAACAAGAAACACAACGATGGCTAAAACAACGATGGCTAAAACAACGATGGCTAAATTGTTCACCTTCTAATTGCTTGTAACTAACGAGAATTGAATTCAACCACAATTGGGAGAAGAAGAATGCTCTTAGTTGTGATTCAGGTCATGTTTGCTCTTTTGGTCCAGATCTACAAGCTCGTCTGGTCATGTTTGATCTTTTTTTTTCTTCAGATCTACAAGCTCGTCAGGTCATGCTTGATCTTTTGGTTCAGATCTACAAGCTTGTCAGGTCATGTTTGATCTTTTGGTTCAGATCTACAAGATTTTCAGGTCATGTTTGATCTTTTGGTTCAGATCTACAAGCTTGTCAGGCCATGTTTGCTCTTTTGGTTCAGATCTACAAGCTTGTCAGGTCATGTTTGATCTTTTGGTTCAGATCTACAAGCTTGTCAGGTCATGTTTGATCTTTTGGTTCAGATCTCCAAGCTCGTCTGAGCATTAAACGTGTCGGCTTTTGTCTTTAAAAAAAATAATGTTGCCGCTTCCCCATTCAACAGAACATTGACCGACTCTTAGCTTACAGATTCCTACTTGTTTTTTAAATGTATGATAGCTTCCACAAGAACATACACCCGAATATCTACATAATAGCAATTGTTGGGTTTGGTACAGAAGTTGTTTGTAAACACTTTTATATGAAATGCTCTATATTAAGTGCCGACATTACACAACACATGACTGAGGCTACGAATACTCTGCCCAATACCATTCTGCTAAGTTCATGAAACACATGATGCGTTAAAAAAAATACTAGAGAAGAACACTGGAAAAAATAGGTTACATTTAAAAGAAACGCGTCCGGAAAATAGCACAGAGCGTCTTTTTTTAAAATAAATTCATTGATAAATACAAAATTCAGAAACGTCTTTTAGTATTGTCTGAGATTGTCATAATACTTCAGGGAGTTGATGAAAACAGACTACAGACGACCAATGAAAAACTGAACAATGTCAAATAACTGTGTAAATCACACGCATTGATTCTCATCACGTGACCACATCAAAGTGAGCAGACGATGTCCATCACGAAAACGTCAGAATCAAACTTCGTTCTTTCCCGATTCTATTTCTTTTTTTTTCTTCCTTTTTTTTGAGACCTATACAGCTTTTAACTTTGGCATTTAGCTTCTGGGTCAGTTTCAGTACTTAAGGGCATATTGTAAAAATCATTTCACTAAAGCCTTTGTTTCACTATAGTAATGTGATACTTCAATAACTTTTTGTCCATATAGCTATATATCCCTCTTCACCTTTGGACGCCAGCGATTATCGCACCCAATTATTAAACATCAACTTCCAACCATTGCGTTCCGGTTCAGTGGTCGCCGTATACTCGAGAACACCGCGGACAGATAGTTGGTGGTGGAGAACCGAGTTCATCTTGGCGAGACTTGGACTGCACGGGGAGGGCTGTTGCCAGTCAGCCATGTGGACTTACTTAAGCCTCACAAGATTCGCCTCTCACCTTTTACCTGCTCGTTACCCGTGCACGGACGAGTGAGAACAGTTGGGGAGCTGGCTTGGATTTTTTCCCTTGCCGCTCACGGCTATTTTTTTCTTCTTTTTCTTTAACGAAGATATTTTATTTGAACACTTGGTACAAGAAAACGAAGAGGTCACGATGACACGGCGGTGACCCCAAATGGTCTGGTGCATTTTTTGGCGAATGTTTGGCAAAGTCATCTAAGAACATCTACTGGCTTAGTGAGGTGTACAAACGTAATGAGCACAAGAAATTTTAGATTTAATTGACTGCGTTTCTTACATAACATCTATCCCACATATTCATCCACCTTAAATATCCCTCACTTTCACCCCACACGTTTATGCCACACATCCTTTCCCAATCCCCCCACACTCAACCTCATCTCTGTTTCTCGATAGGACCCACCCCCCCCCCGACCCCCAGCACTGTGCCCCTGGCCACACAATTAGATCCAAACATTGAACGTACGACTGTTTGTTGTTTCTACCTGTATGTGTACCTGGGCTCCAGGCAGCTCACCTCTGTTTGAAGTAGACGACCTGGCATTGACTTTCAATGAAATCTGCCACACCTCCCCAACCCCGCCATCTCCACCTCGGGGGTACGCCCCAGAAAACGCGACCACATCCCTTCCGGCGATGATCAATAAACACTCAGAGATCCATTTATTTGTGTCACTTTACAGTGGCTGGGTGCAAGATGTGAGGTCTGTCTCTTTGTCAGTGCTTCTGTCTGGTGTGTGAGGTCTGTCTCTTTGTGAGTGCTTCTGTCTGGTGTCTGCTGTCTGTCTCTTTGTCAGTGCTTCTGTCTGTTGTCTGCTGTCTGTCTTTTGTCTGCTTTTAGTCTGGAGTGTGCTGTCTGTTTTTGGCTGTCTCTGTCTGGAGTGTGCTGTCTATCTTTGACAGTCTATGTCTGGTGTGTGTTGTCATTTTTTACACCTTTTGACCAGGTGAGAAAACAAAGAGGCTGATAAATTAATTTACGCATTATCTTCACATTTCATTATCATAAAGACAAGACAAAACTATGGCGATTACACTCATTGCATTGAAATACACAGACGTAAGTGAGACTGGGGATACGTATCAGATATTTCTCTTTTTTTTTGGACATAATATTTTACAGAAATCGAAAGAGGCGAGAGGGGGGAGGGGGTACGGGAGTAGGGGGTCACGTATTTGACAGTTAAAGCATTTACCTCAATCTCTAACCCCGAAAAAGATAAACATATTTAAAAAGGATGATATATTGAGATGATAACATAACAACTGAAATGGTAGACTGTAAAGCTGCTCAGAGACGGCTACTCATAATGAAGATCCCTCAAGGCGATAAGGATGTTCCAAACAGATGAGATCAAATGATCAGGTCTTTAAAATAGACCGACTTAATCATAGGTTTTCTCATCACTGCTTCCATCTCGACTATAGAATCAGAGAATGCAGACAGAAATATGTTTCTCACTGAACTATCAGTCAACAAGATCGCACTAAGATACGCTTTCTTTTTTGATGTGCAACTTAATACGGTGCGCAAAACTGAGTAAATTGTCGATAGAACGCGCGGGGGGCGCACTTCCTTCTTGTTATTGGGGAAATCCGATGGGTCTGTTTCCTGTTATCAATTTGAGGGTTTTCCGGGGGGACATTAGGAATGATTATAGAATCTTTATAGTCGCTTCATGTTGGTCTTACGACTGTCCAAGGAACCTATAAACATTTACTGACGGTTCTAAACATTTTCTGGCGGTTGTTTCATCAAGGATGGCAAACGTCGATATGGTCTGGCTCTGTGTGAACGGGAAGTAATCAATGTTTTTAACGAGTTACTGAACTTTGATCCAATGGATGAACATTTTATGGCATTGTAATGGCGCAATTTAGGTATGTTCATTATAACAAAAAAGTGATGAGACCTATTATAAATAATAAAAAGGAATAACCAAAATAGGTCTGCAGGGGGGGGGGAAGCATTAACGTTTTGGTTTTTGGAAATAAGACATTTCAAACAATGTAAATTGAAACACTAGAGGATAGAAGAACCAAGAGCAAAGTAGTAATCATACATAAAGCAATTAATTCTAATTTAGAAATACAACATAAAGATAACTTAATACAACCCTCAGATAGACATAAGGATAAAAACACCTTTCTTATTCCGTATGCAAGAACAAACACATACAAGTTTTCCTTCTTCCCGTCCGGAATTCGGGCGTGAAATGGGTTGCCTGAAGAATCCAACAAAACCAACACTTTATCAACATTTAAATCTCTAATAAAAATGCAGGACTAAACACAAACCATAGATAAGCGTAGGACGCAATAATCTTCTGTATAGAAGGAGCGTCTGTAAACAGATAAGATAAGACCAGACATCCCTGCATGTTGTCTTGATGACCAGACATCCCTGCTTGTTGTCTTGAGGACCAGACATCCCTGCATGTTGTCTTGAGGACCAGACATCCCTGCATGTTGTCTTGAGGACCAGACATCCCTGCATGTTGTCTTGAGGACCAGACATCCCTGCATGTTGTCTTGAGGACCAGACATCCCTGCATGTTGTCTTGAGGACCAGACATCCCTGCATGTTGTCTTGAGGACCAGACATCCCTGCATGGTGTCTTGAGGACCAGACATCCCTGCATGTTGTCTTGAGGACCAGACATCCCTGCATGTTGTCTTGAGGACCAGACATCCCTGCATGTTGTCTTGAGGACCAGACATCCCTGCATGTTGTCTTGAGGACCAGACATACCTGCATGTTGCCTTGAGGACCAGACATCCCTGCATGTTGCCCGACACAAAGCGTCTGTGCCTTGCTGGTTGGCTTAAAGACATTGACCTCCCGATTTGACGGACTTCCGTTTGATTACCCGCCTGCCATCATCGCTTTGGCAAGGTAGATCACATGCATGGTAACGGCTTGAGGTGGAATACAGTTGTTTTTTTTTGGGGGGGGGGTGGTGTGCATCTAATTACTAATTAATCAATTTCAATGACGGAATCCATATTTTATTATATGGGGGAAATTGTAAGATTCATGTGAGGGTATTTTTTTTCTCTCTTATGATTGGAGCAAGGATTAAATTGAAGGACGGAAACACAGCGGCGCTTTATGGCTGTATAGAATTATGGCCACATGATTGGCTTTCAGATGAAGATTACAGCGGCGTGGGTCGGGTGTCCAGAAGCACGCGGCGAAAACCGTTATAACGTCCCGAAATGTTGAGAAAAATAATAGTTTACCGAAAACTCAGCGTCATGTTAAAGTGTGTGACCTGTGAACGAAAGTGAAGGTCGAACGGAAGTGATGGGTACGGAAGTCAACTATGAACGGAAGTGATGGGTACGGAAGTGACCTATGAACGGAAGTGATGGGTACGGAAGTCACCTATGAACGGAAGTGATGGGTACGGAAGTCACCTATGAACGGAAGTGATGGGTACGGAAGTCACATATGAACGAAAGTGATGGGTACGGAAGTCACCTATGAACGGAAGTGATGGGTACGGAAGTCACCTATGAACGAAAGTGATGGGTACGGAAGTCACCTATGAACGGAAGTGATGGGTACGGAAGTCACCTATGAACGGAAGTGATGGGTACGGAAGTGAACTATGATCGGAAAGGACCTTTGAACGGAAGGGCTGATAAAATAGTCAAGAATTTAAGCATCTCAAGCTGCAAGTATTGATTGGTAGATTGTATTGATTGTTAGATTGTATTGATTGGTAGATTGTATTGATTGTTAGATTGTAATGATTGGTAGATTGTATTGATTGGTAGATTGTATTGATTGGTAGATTGTATTGATTGGTAGATTGTATTGATTGTTAGATTGTATTGATTGGTAGATTGTAATGATTGGTAGATTGTATTGATTGGTAGATTGTATTGATTGGTAGATTGTAATGATTGGTAGATTGTATTGATTGGTAGATTGTATTGATTGTTAGATTGTAATGATTGGTAGATTGTATTGATTGGTAGATTGTATTGATTGGTAGATTGTATTGATTGTTAGATTGTATTGATTGGTAGATTGTATTGATTGGTAGATTGTATTGATTGGTAGATTGTATTGATTGGTAGATTGTATTGATTGGTAGATTGTATTGATTGTTAGATTGTAATGATTGGTAGATTGTATGGATTGGTAAATTGTAATGATTGGTAGATTGTATTGATTGGTAGATTGTATTGATTGGTAGATTGTAATGATTGGTAGATTGTATTGATTGGTAGATTGTATTGATTGGTAGATTGTATTGATTGGTAGATTGTATTGATTGGTAGATTGTAATGATTGGTAGATTGTATTGATTGGTAGATTGTATTGATTGGTAGATTGTATTGATTGGTAGATTGTATTGATTGGTAGATTGTATTGATTGGTAGATTGTATTGATTGGTAGATTGTATTGATTGGTAGATTGTATTGATTGGTAGATTGTATTGATTGGTAGATTGTATTGATTGGTAGATTGTATTGATTGGTAGATTGTATTGATTGGTAGATTGTATTGATTGGTAGATTGTATTGATTGGTAGATTGTATTGATTGGTAGATTGTATTGATTGGTAGATTGTATTGATTGGTAGATTGTATTGATTGGTAGATTGTATTGATTGGTAGATTGTATTGATTGGTAGATTGTATTGATTGGTAGATTGTATTGATTGGTAGATTGTATTGATTGGTAGATTGTATTGATTGGTAGATTGTATTGATTGGTAGATTGTATTGATTGGTAGATTGTATTGATTGGTAGATTGTATTGATTGGTAGATTGTATTGATTGGTAGATTGTATTGATTGGTAGATTGTATTGATTGGTAGATTGTATTGATTGTTAGATTGTATTGATTGGTAGATTGTATTGATTGGTAGATTGTATTGATTGGTAGATTGTATTGATTGGTAGATTGTATTGATTGGTAGATTGTATTGATTGGTAGATTCTTCAACTCAAACTGTTTACCTGTAAGTCTGTTGGTAAACAACTTAAGCAACGAACCAAAATATTATCTCAGATTTAGGATTCCACGACTTCTTCACTAGCCCAAGCCAGGTCTCTATTATTATGATGACGTCAAACATCAGGTGGACAACTGAAATTTTTCTGACGACTTATGTGTCACAAGATAAATTTAATCTCAAAATTTCGAAACGTGGCTGTAAATTGTATATGACCAATGAAAAATAAAAGGCCATTTTTCCTACTTCAAAGTCACGTTCATGTTCTCTGATCATTCATTGTTTACAACCACAAGCCAATGTACAATATGTGATATAAGAAAACTGACTCAAGTGACAAATAAACTTTTTCTGGCGATGCTTGTTTTTGCTACTCCTAATATCTATATATCTTCCCTCGTCAACCGATTGTCAATCATGCATCCTTCACCACACGGGCTATTTAAAGAGCTTCGTGTTTAAATGATACAGAAAGATATCTTTTCTGCCATAAGTAGTGTAGCTGAGGTTTCTGTTGCTTTCAGTGCTGATGCATCATGGGGGGGGGGTCAAAAATGTCTACGCCACGTAGCTAATGATGAACATATGCCACAGAGTGAGATTCTCAACATCCATAATGTACAGGTAACACCAATTTTTAGTTGTGTTATTCACTATGCTACAGAGATGCCACAAAAGTTCTTGTACAAATAGACCAGAGTTCATCCTGGTATCAGAATTCATGATGAGATATTCGTTTATTTGTACATAAAATTGCAGCTGTTCCCCTAAACTAAGGAATCCCTCGTGTGCAGTTCCGTGTTTTGTGTGCAAGTATGCGACCGGGAGTTCGTTTATCTTGAATATTTTTATTGTTCAGGAAATGGGTGTTTGAAATAAGCTAATTAAAAAAAACCGTAAAAACCAAGTTTTTTACTATAAATCATTTATATACAAGACATAACTAAAAAGAATCAATATACATAATTTGCAATCTCTGTCACCTCTGTCATGTCTGTCCGTGACGCTACTAATTTTAGAAAGCAGCGCAACAGATTACTGCACCAATGCAACAAAAGGTGTGCAAATTAAATATGCGCTGTAAAAAATATTATATGATGTCATTGTTTTAGCTCATATTTCAATTTTGGAAAAGGGAACAATTTGAAAAGAGGATTTGATGATGGTTAATTATAAAATAAAAAAAACAAAGGGGCGCCTCAGGCGCCCTACAACTCCTATTATAAAATACTTTGTGTGCATTTCAGAAAGTTTAATATTTCGTATTTATCAAACAAGGACAAGTTAGTTGGGCTTTTGAAAAAGGTGGGCAACGTAGGCGCCCTAAAAAAAGTGCATTTTTTCTAAAAAATAGATTTCAGCTGAAAATGTCCGTCATTTTTGACGGGTAATACACTAGTGTTCATTATTATACGCAGCGCAAGACAATCCAAAAATACATTTTAGTTATATCTCATAAAACATGTTTAATATAATGCGCACCGATCGGCAATATTATTTTAAAAAGTATGGTTAATATAATACGCACCTTACCACGCGACAGGTAAAGTTGTTCAATATAATACGCACCACGACAACAAGCACAAAAATTAACATGTTACAAAAATAAAGATAAACTAAAAATTCATTAATTTAATTACGGTACATTCGAGCGATCTGAAATTTTGATACGTCATTTTTATCATAGGCACGAGTCTGCCTGCAAAATTTTAGCTCGCCAGCATACGGGGGAGTGGATTAAAAATCGATTCAAAGTTTTTTCGGCACGCATGCAGACACCACGAGTTTATATAAATTATCTAATTTTTTAAAAAAACGTAAAAAAACAAGTTTTTGACTATAAATCCTTTATAAATGAGACATAACTAAAATAATGTTCATTATAATACGCATCGCACGACAATCCAAAAATCCAAAAATCCAAAATTTTAGTTATGTGTCAAACATATAAAGTATAAATGATTTATAGTAAAACATGTAATAAAAACTCGAATTAGTATTTGAACGCAATTTCCAACAAAGAATTTCCGATTTTTTTATACAAGGGAAATCATTTTAGATTACATTAAAAGTAATTTCAAATCAATAATTATTATAGCAAACAAAACAACTGCTATAAACAAATTGCTGCTAAAATTACGAAGTTCTAAGAAAAGAGAATTTTCAAAAATTCCTTCTCCAACATTGTTCTAAATATTGTTAGATTTCGTTAGGCGTTTGTTTCAACCCGATAGCTGTCATGGTTGGCGAGAAATTGACAAAATACTTATATTTTTTCAGGGTTTTTTATTCTCCAAGAAATCCAGTAAACCATTTTGGTATTATCTTTTTTTGGTCCTTGCACATCCTTGAGACCTCCTTAACATATTTGCAAAGACCCGAACCCTCTATCTGGTATGTCCGAACCCTCTATCTGGTATGTTCGAACCCTCTATCTGGTATGTCAGAACCCTCTATCTGGTATGTCAGAACCCTCTATCTGGTATGGTTCAGGAGGATTTACAGGATCAAGCGTTCCCATGGGAAATTGCGTTAAAAACACTTCTACAGTCTGCCTGCTACATTTCAGCTCGATTTGATCAAGGGAAAAGGGTTATAAAACATGCTTAATATAGTGCGCACCGCGAGACAGATTAACAAATAATAGCATTTACATTGACAGATTGGGAATATAATTTTAAAAAGTATCGTCAGTATAATACAGCGCAATAGGAAAGTATTGAAAAAGTCGTTCAATATTATACGCACCGCGACACTCTAGCACAAAAATTAACATGCTATATGATCATTTTTATCATCGGCACGAGTCTGTCTGTAAAATTTCAGCTCGCTAGTATGCGAGGGAGTTGGTTAAAAATCGATCCTAAGTTTTCTCGACATCCAAGCAAGCACTCAAGCAATGCCTCAGACACCACGAGTTAATATAAAGGATTTAAAATACATACAAATTTTGGAGCAATGAATCCATGAGCCACACTTAAATTTGTATATTAACAAGACATGTTCGTATATACTTATAGAAAATATTTAGTTTAACAGAGACTTCATGTTCTTAAAGTTATGAACTAGAGATAATCAAACATTCAGTTCGATCAACGCTTATGATAGTTTTGGTCAAATATTTACCATTGCATCTCTGTCCTCACTTATGATAGTTTTGGTCAAATATTTACCATTGCATCTCTGTCCTCACTTTCCTTTGACATTTGAAGTCTAGTCCTCCACAACGCACTCTTCCAGTTACCACAATACATTTAGTTAATAGCATACCCTTATTTACCTATATACGTTGAGCTGCTCGAATACCTTAAGCTACCTGTATATCTTCACTGTAGCCTTACATCAAGCCAGTTACCTAGATACTTTAAAGCAGGCCACGTCTACCCTCTGTTGGGTAATAATACTGTCTTTCAAAGAAGCCAACTGTAAGAGGCATGTGGTTTGAATAGTTCCTTCAAAGTTTCGAGCTATGCGTCTGCACGTACCACGGTAGCCTTTTAATCTCGCTAATCTTTGATGTCAATTTGGGGCGCGTGTAAAATGATGCCCCTCTCCTGTGGTGTGCGCGCCCGGTTCAATATGAGGACACGACCTGGGTTAGACACAAAGAGAATTATGTTCATTATCCAATGAGAGGAGAGGGTGGTGATCCTTCCATCCAATGAGAGAAGAGGGTGGTGATCCTTCCATCCAATGAGAGGAGAGGGTGGTGATCCTTCCATCCAATGAGAGGAGAGGGTGGTGATCCTTCCATCCAATGAGAGGAGAGGGTGGTGATCCTTCCATCCAATGAGAGGAGAGGGTGGTGATCCTTCCATCCAATGAGAGGAGAGGGTGGTGATCCTTCCATCCAATGAGAGGAGAGGGTGGTGATCCTTCCATCCAATGAGAGGAGAGGGTGGTGATCCTTCCATCCAATGAGAGGAGAGGGTGGTGATCCTTCCATCCAATGAGAGGAGAGGGTGGTGATCCTTCCATCCAATGAGAGGAGAGGGTGGTGATCCTTCCATCCAATGAGAGGAGAGGGTGGTGATCCTTCCATCCAATGAGAGGAGAGGGTGGTGATCCTTCCATCCAATGAGAGGAGAGGGTGGTGATCCTTCCATCCAATGAGAGGAGAGGGTGGTGATCTTTCCATCCAATGAGAGAAGAGGGTGGTGATCCTTCCATCCAATGAGAGGAGAGGGTGGTGATCCTTCCATCCAATGAGAGGAGAGCGTGGTGATCCTTCCATCCAATGAGAGGAGAGGGTGGTGATCCTTCCATCCAATGAGAAGAGAGGGTGGTGATCCTTCCATCCAATGAGAGGAGAGGGTGGTGATCCTTCCATCCAATGAGAAGAGAGGGTGGTGATCCTTCCATCCAATGAGAGGAGAGGGTGGTGATCCTTCCATTGATTCTGAAAATATAAATTTGGCATCGTCCTTGAGTCCATGACATTCATGCTCTAACGCTAACCTTTGACTGAGTGCCCAATGGGTCTCATCTTGTATCTTTAGTATACAAGACTTTCATGCTCTAACGTAACTCTTAGACTGAGAGCCCAATGGGTCTCATCTTGTATCTTTGGTATACAATACGTTCACTCTAACGTAAACCTTTGACCGAGAGTCCAATGGGTCTCATCTTGTATCTTTGGTATACAAGACTTCCATGCTCTAACGTAACTCTTTGACTGAGAACCCAATGGGTCTCATCTTGTATCTTTGGTATACAATACGTTCACTCTAACGTAAACCTTTGACCGAGAGTCCAATGGGTCTCATCTTGTATCTTTGGTATACAAGACTTCCATGCTCTAACGTAACTCTTTGACTGAGAACCCAATGGGTCTCATCTTGTATATTTGGTATACAAGACGTCCATGCTCTAACGTAACCCTTTGACTGAGAACCCAATGGGTCTCATCTTGTATCTTTGGTATACAAGACTTCCATGCTCTAACGTAACTCTTTGACCGAGAGTCCAATGGGTCTCATCTTGTATCTTTGGTATACAAGACTTCCATGCTCTAACGTAACTCTTTGACTGAGAACCCAATGGGTCTCATCTTGTATCTTTGGTATACAAGACTTCCATGCTCTAACGTAACTCTTTGACTGAGAACCCAATGGGTCTCATCTTGTATCTTTGGTATACAAGACTTCCATGCTCTAACGTAACTCTTTGACTAAGAACCCAATGGGTCTCATCTTGTATCTTTGGTATACAAGACTTCCATGCTCTAACGTAACTCTTTGACTGAGAACCCAATGGGTCTCATCTTGTATCTTTGGTATACAAGACTTCCATGCTCTAACGTAACTCTTTGACTGAGAACCCAATGGGTCTCATCTTGTATCTTTGGTATACAAGACTTCCATGCTCTAACGTAACTCTTTGACTGAGAACCCAATGGGTCTCATCTTGTATCTTTGGTATACAAGACTTCCATGCTCTAACGTAACTCTTTGACTGAGAACCCAATGGGTCTCATCTTGTATCTTTGGTATACAAGACTCCCATGCTCTAACGTAACTCTTTGACTGAGAACCCAATGGGTCTCATCTTGTATCTTTGGTATACAAGACTTCCATGCTCTAACGTAACTCTTTGACTGAGAACCCAATGGGTCTCATCTTGTATCTTTGGTATACAAGACTTCCATGCTCTAACGTAACTCTTTGACTGAGTGCCCAAGGGTTCTCAATATTTCACTATGTATAATGTTTATGTTTCAAGGCTTATCAGGCTGTAATGTAAATCTTTGATTGAGAACTCAACGAATGTCTCTTTGTATATTTGCGTCCAAGACTTTGCTCGCCGCATATTAAATATCATACCCAGATTCCAGATAATCTCACATTGTATCTTTGGGACCAAGACTTAGCATGATGTAACTTACATCTTTCACAAAGTACCATGAAAATCTCAATTGACATTTTTGCATGTTTTGAGAGCTGTAACGTAAAGCATTGAGTAAGAACCCAGTGGATCTCGTTTTATCTCTTTGGATGCAACAATTTACATTCCGTAACATAAATCCTAGCCTCAGAACTCAGAGAGTTTCACATTTTTTCTATGACCCCCCCCCCTCCCCTAAATATCCACTAAATATTTTCACGGTTTTCTAGACCACCAGAAAATGAGAAGGTTAAAACAATATCACTTTTTGGCCGATGGTCGCGTGAGTAGCCTTGTAATGTCCATAATTTGTCGGTTATAAATTATAAATCTGTCGACGAATTTCTGGCTTGGTCATTTTGTCTCCTTTATATTTGAAAAAAATATGATTATAACAATAAATATCATGCACACAATAACTTAAAGAAAACTCAGAATAAAACATAACACAGTGTTAAGTAACAGGTAAACACGCCCCAGGGAAAATACAAAAAGATCAAAGAGATTTGCAGCTCAAAGAACGGACAGGTGCATCCTAGGTGTACACAAATGTCAGTGACATGCGTCTGTGTCATGTCAATGGTGTTTGGCGTTATCAAGAACGCCTTGTCCTGAGTACACTGTGAGCCAACAAAGAGATTTAGGGGCTCGAAAAGTAGGTCAATGTCTTTAATTCAGTCAAGATTTATTGTGACGTCAGAGTTCAGAGGAGTAATGTTGGAGTGATGGAGTTGAAACTAGAAAAGGGGAAATGATTTTTAAAAAGAATCGCAACAGATTCTCTTAAAAATCGGTGACTAAAAAGGACAGAAATGCTTTGAACGAATGCATTTAGTTCTTTCATCAAATTGTAAGTATTTGTAAACGCTAAAAGACAAGAAAGAAAATTAAATCATAATTGTCTTGATAACCAAAGATTTTTTTAAAAAAACAATTTTCAATTTCTATAATAATAAAATATGAAAATATATTCTAAATTTCAGCAATATGAACAAAAAAATAACAGTTTTCTTTTTTTGTACAAAAATGGACCACAGAGCGGCACGCCTCACAACGCCACTCCACGCCTCACAACGCCACTCCACGCCTCACAACACCACTCCACGCCTCACAACGCCACTCCACGCCTCACAACGCCACTCCATGCCTCACAACGCCACTCCACGCCTCACAACACCACTCCACGCCTCACAACACCACTCCACGCCTCACAACGCCACTCCACGCCTCACAACGCAACTCCACGCCTCACAACGCTACTCCACGCCTCATAACACCACTCCACGCCTCACAACGCAACTCCACGCCTCACAACGCCACTCCACGCATTCGAGGGAAGTTATTTGAAGCTTTCACTTGTTCTTAATGTTAGTCACTGTTAAATAAATTATCCGAATTTTCCCTGGAGTTTCATGCTTATAGTTTAACCCAATAAAGGATAAATTATGAAACTTGAGAAATGTGCAGTGTTGGTGTCTAGAGTCTGTATAAACGTCACAGCTGTACTAGTTATATGAAAATATTACTGGATCTGCTATGTGCAGAATATTCAGGTATGTGAAGAAATGATGGAAATGAATGTGTTGAATAACAAACGGAAACAGTCAGTAATTAGCCAAGCCTCATTAGAAATCAACGCTCTCATGTTTCATACCTTCTAATTAAACTAACGCTCTCATGTTTCATACCTTCTAATTAAACTAACGCTCTCATGTTTCATACCTTCTAATTAAACTAACGCTCTCATGTTTCATACCTTCTAATTAAACTAACGCTCTCATGTTTCATACCTTCTAATTAAACTAACGCTCTCATGTTTCATACCTTCTAATTAAACTAACGCTCTCATGTTTCATACGTTCTAATTAAACTCTTGTTCAAAAAGCCACAACTAGTTTTTTTATATTTTAATTTTCAGAATGCATGACTTCACTGATCGCTAATGATTGGTAAATCTCTTAAATTTCTTAGAGTTAGGATTAACTAGGCTTGTTAAAAGATTATAGGAAGTGCTTTCGTTGGAACACACAGAAACCTAATGCCGAGCATTTTGAGTTTGAACTGGTGCATTAATGCAGATAATTGAATTACCTTCACTATGAAATGTGAATTGATGACGACAGTCAGGTGGCGTAGGAGCATCACAGGTGTTTCCTTAAGATTGGGGCAAGGGGGGATTAACTGCTGTACAAATTAAAACAGGGGAGGTCACGATGGGTTGTCATGGGAGGTTATCATCACGCGCACAAAGAGATCGAGGTGTTATGCACACATGTTTAAAGCAAGTTGCTTCCCCTTGTAATAACCAGTAGGACGGTACAGAAAAACATGACATTCGTGTAAGTGTAAGTGTAGGATTGAAGTACGGAGATGTAATGGGAGGGGTGGGGGGAGGTATCTTGAGTCTTCATCAGGCCGTGGTTCTGTACAACTTGGTTTAAATCACTTGCAGGAAGAACTGCGTGGAAGTACTTTGGTGAAGCACTTTGTTTTAGCACACTATTGAAGTACGTTGCTAACAGGAAGTTATTGCAGAGGAAATGGGAACGCTTGAGAATATGACACAAACACAAGGAACGTATCGGCAGAAAGTCTTCCTCGATGACAGTACATGAACAACATTTTTAAAAATATGTTTTTTATTTTTAATCAGCTGATCACTTTGTTGAATCACTTTTGGGAACTCGATGGAAGCACTTGGTGGTGGTACGGTTAGAGTCTTGATTTGTTGCCTTTGGGGTGGAATAACATTGGTGGAAATACTGGTAGTGGTACGGTTAGAGTCTTTTGTTTGATGGCTTTGGGGGTGGAATAACATTGGTGGAAATACTGGTAGTGGTACGGTTAGAGTCTTTTGTTTGATGCCTATGGGAATGGAATAACCTTTGTGGAAGTACTGGTAGTGGTACGGTTAGAGTCTTTTGTTTGATGCCTTTGGGGGTGGAATAACATTGGTGGAAATACTGGTAGTGGTACGGTTAGAGTTTTTGTTTGATGCCTATGGGGGTGGAATAACCTTGGTGGAAGTACTGGTTAGTTGCTCATGTAGGAAGTGACTGGTGGAAGCACGGGGTGACCTCTCCAGAACCGCTGTAGGTTCCATCCTCATGTTGTTACAGACTGAAAGCAGCACTCACGATACATGAGTTTGTCTCTCCCACACAAGATGTTTAGCTGTCGGCACATGTAGCTGTTATCCTAATGACCACGAAAACGTGTAATTCGCCTCAACACTTAAATACTCATAGAAGCAGCGTATATTATTATCCGAGTTAACATCTCGGGAACATACAAATTTTCTCCGAGTTCATATAAAAAATAATCATTGATCAGTTTATAAATGCCACATCGTAAAATATTTTTATGTCTTCTCTTGTGCCTTATGACGCAGTTTGACGATCAAACTTCTTATAAAATACAGAATAAACATCTCGGTGTTTATGATCTTTTCTTTACTTTATTTTAATCCAGGATTTCCATCTGCCGTCATATCTCCGTATGTTTCAAGTTATGACGTCATCTTACCAAGCTGCATGTTCAGTGCACCGAATCAACCCTCAGACATACGCCATACGCTGTCCAACATACATAGTCATATACCCCACTGCATTTTTTATAAGATTCCACAAACTTGCTGGCAAGCAGTCCGTGACACTAGCAGTTGTTCTCGGCGATATTCCAATAATATTTCCCCAAAGAAAGTTATACTCCCCCCTTCCTGATACCCGGGTCTCAAGCAGGCACCCGACTGTAGATGGCGCTCCCGGCGTTAGCGCGTGGATGCACACACAAACTAACAAACACCGGGGTTATTCTTGGGTCCAGTTACTTGTTTGGTTTGACGGTTGGGTTCGGGGAAGGGGCATGTTACCCGCGATGTTACTGCTCAACCCCCAGGTGAATGTATGTGTGATATTCGTCTTACTCGAGTAATATTAGCTCCAATGTATGTACTGTGTACGTACTGTGTATGTATTGTGTATTTACTGTGTATGTACTGTGTATGTACTGTGTATGTACTGTGTATGTACTGTGTATGTACTGTGTATGTACTGTGTATGTACTGTGTATGTACTGTGTACGTACTGTGTACGTACTGTGTACGTACTGTGTATATACTGTGTATGTACTGTGTATGTACTGTGTACGTATTCATTTTTTAGATTAGGGAAGGGTTTCTTAACGGAAG
This sequence comes from Ampullaceana balthica, assembly GCA_944989445.1. Classification (NCBI taxonomy): domain Eukaryota; kingdom Metazoa; phylum Mollusca; class Gastropoda; family Lymnaeidae; genus Ampullaceana; species Ampullaceana balthica. Next base: position 255,122 of record CALYLW010000986.1, read on the forward strand.
GTGTGTGGGTGGTGGCAACATTGAAGCAAAAGACAAAAAAGTGTGTGTGTCCGTAACATCTCGGTGTTTTGGGTTCCACTCAGAAGTTGAGCCACATATAAACACAAAGAAATGTTGAGAGAATGAGGGATTCCTTCTAAATCTGGGACTTATTATTTGTGTGTACACAAGGCGGGGTAATCCAGGGCTATTTCTCGACTAAATATTGTATTCTCTCCCATGGCTTACCTTCAGCGCTATGGCTTTCATTAGTAGATTCTTTCTTTGACTTAAAGAAATGACATAAACATATAAATAGATATAGCTAATTAGGTCATACACTCACTTTCCACCTCACCTTTCTTTATATATTTCCTTGTCTCTCCATTTCTCTTTCTTCTTCCAGAACCTACCAGCATCATTAGACGAAATGCGTTCATTTAAATCTAATTTGCCCAGTAATCAAAATATACCAATCATTTTATTTTTTAAAAAGAAAACGATCATCATTAATTTTTAATGCGCAAACACTATTCTTTACAGACATATACATTGTCTCTCAAAATCAAAAGATTATTCATAAGTCATACAAGAATTTTAAGTAATCAAAAACAATTTTTTTAAATTTTAAGCCCATAAAATTCAATGCATTCCACGGCGCTGTGCCATAATCTGAAATTAATGTACACATAATTATATCGATCGGCTCCCCACCTAAGCTTGTCATGGACTAATAAAACTAACATATACATGTCAAACATACGGCACGCGGGCTATGTCCGGTCCTTTGCAAACTCACCTGCGAACAATGTTCCCTCTAAGATTCTTTGTTCCATGTGAAAATTAAATTTAAAAAAACTCTTGTGCAAAGTTGCACAGCATCCATTTGTTGTGTGCAATATTATACAAAATTTGCTGTGCGCTGATTCTAAACTGCTGCGCAGCTTCGGTCAGATATCTACATGGCTGCGCAGCCCCGTATCTTGCGAACCGATCAATATATATCTAATTTGGTGATTTATGAACAGTTTTTTTTTAATGTTAAACATGTTTGACTCACATAATAACTACATTAATTTTATTTCTGTTTAGTTTTTACTTGTTTTATTACATTTTTATCCTTGAATTATGCTATACTCTTTTACGCGTTTAAAAATAAAATTAAAATCGTAGAGTCTGAAAAATCAATACAAGTACGAAGTAATTGAATGACGACACTAATTTATTGATTACAAAAATAAACTCGTCGAAGTCAGATATGTCAACTTGATATTTAGTTCATTTAACTGACTTCAGATAACTTAAAAAACGCTGCAAGTACTGAGCCTAAGTAGGCCAGTTACCTGGAAATTTAAATTTAAAAAATAAAAGCATGAAATATTTTTTGTTTAAAAAGTGCACCTCATTTTCCAACAAGTTGAGAATCCCTCTGTGGGTGTCGATGTTACAGACTGTTGTAACGTCATCAGATCAGCCCCCCTCCTCTAACTTCCCCCCTCCCACTTTTCGTGACTGTTTGTTAGTTTTGACCGGATGACGTGATCCGGCTTCTTAAGCTCATACGTCAGCCGCCGTTCCACCTGTTGACGTCAGAACCTGTTCGAGACGGGTGAGGAGACAGGTAACTGACCTTGTTACCTACAGAAAAGCTCCAGTTGTTTCCCCTTGAACAACTCATCTGTGGTGAAGATTCGGGTCATCAAGAAAGCTGGGTATATTGTCTTTTAACGATCCACGCTTTGCTGGACAAAGTTGGTGCATTTTAGCCCCTACACATCTCCTGCATGTAAATTGATAAATCATACAGTTCATGGGCGGACATCTCCTGCATGTAAATTGATAAATCATACAGTTCATGGGCGGACATCTCCTGCATTTAAATTGATAAATCATACAGTTCATGGGCGGACATCTCCTGCATGTAAATTGATAAATCATACAGTTCATGGGCGGACATCTCCTGCATGTAAATTGATAAATCATACAGTTCATGGGCGGACATCTCCTGCATTTTAATTAATAAATAATACAGTTCATGGCGGACATCTCCTGCATTTTAATTGATAAATCACACAGTTCATGGGCGGACATCTCCTGCATTTTAATTGATAAATCATACAGATCATGGGCGGACATCTCCTGCATTTTAATTGATAAATCGTGCAGTTCATGGGCGGACATCTCCAGCATTTTAATTAATAAATCATACAGTTCATGGGCGGACATCTCCTGCATTTTAATTGATAAATCATACAGTTCATAGGTGATTGTTGGGGTGGTCGCTGTTACTGTCAATCCGACGGACACGAGATGTTATAGGCAAGGGGAAACAGGCGGGGAGGGGGGGACGAGGGCCGATGAAAACTGGATGGGATGATCTTTGTTTGACGCACATTCAAGAGTTTGTTGGCCAAAAGTTTAAGTTGAGGTAAATTGAAAGTCTGCAATTTAACGCCAGAGTTAAGTTAGGTCACAGAGCTTCCACCGACTATAACTCTAATGATTGCTGGTCACAGAGCTTCCACCGACTATAACTCTAATGATTGCTGGTCACAGAGCTTCCACCGACTATAACTCTAATGATTGCTGGTCACAGAGCTTCCACCGACTATAACTCTAATGATTGCTGGTCACAGAGCTTCCACCGACTATAACTCTAATGATTGCTGGTCACAGAGCTTCCACCGACTATAACTCTAATGATTGCTGGTCACAGAGCTTCCACCGACTATAACTCTAATGATTGCTGGTCACAGAGCTTCCACCGACTATAACTCTAATGATTGCTGGTCACAGAGCTTCCACCGACTATAACTCTAATGATTGCTGGTCACAGAGCTTCCACCGACTATAACTCTAATGATTGCTTGCCACAGAGCTTCCACCGACTATAACTCTAATGATTGCTGGTCACAGAGCTTCCACCGACTATAACTCTAATGATTGCTGGTCACAGAGCTTCCACCGACTATAACTCTAATGATTGCTGGTCACAGAGCTTCCACCGACTATAACTCTAATGATTGCTGGTCACAGAGCTTCCACCGACTATAACTCTAATGATTGCTGGTCACAGAGCTTCCACCGACTATAACTCTAATGATTGCTGGTCACAGAGCTTCCACCGACTATAACTCTAATGATTGCTGGTCACAGAGCTTCCACCGACTATAACTCTAATGATTGCTGGTCACAGAGCTTCCACCGACTATAACTCTAATGATTGCTTGCCACAGAGCTTCCACCGACTATAACTCTAATGATTGCTTGCCACAGAGCTTCCACCGACTATAACTCTAATGATTGCTTGCCACAGAGCTTCCACCGACTATAACTCTAATGATTGCTTGCCACAGAGCTTCCACCGACTATAACTCTAATGATTGCTTGCCACAGAGCTTCCACCGACTATAACTCTAATGATTGCTTGCCACAGAGCTTCCACCGACTATAACTCTAATGATTGCTTGCCACAGAGCTTCCACCGACTATAACTCTAATGATTGCTTGCCACAGAGCTTCCACCGACTATAACTCTAATGATTGCTTGCCACAGAGCTTCCACCGACTATAACTCTAATGATTGCTTGCCACAGAGCTTCCACCGACTATAACTCTAATGATTGCTTGCCACAGAGCTTCCACCGACTATAACTCTAATGATTGCTTGCCACAGAGCTTCCACCGACTATAACTCTAATGATTGCTTGCCACAGAGCTTCCACCGACTATAACTCTAATGATTGCTTGCCACAGAGCTTCCACCGACTATAACTCTAATGATTGCTTGCCACAGAGCTTCCACCGACTATAACTCTAATGATTGCTTGCCACAGAGCTTCCACCGACTATAACTCTAATGATTGCTGGTCACAGAGCTTCCACCGACTATAACTCTAATGATTGCTGGTCACAGAGCTTCCACCGACTATAACTCTAATGATTGCTGGTCACAGAGCTTCCACCGACTATAACTCTAATGATTGCTGGTCACAGAGCTTCCACCGACTATAACTCTAATGATTGCTGGTCACAGAGCTTCCACCGACTATAACTCTAATGATTGCTGGTCACAGAGCTTCCACCGACTATAACTCTAATGATTGCTGGTCACAGAGCTTCCACCGACTATAACTCTAATGATTGCTGGTCACAGAGCTTCCACCGACTATAACTCTAATGATTGCTGGTCACAGAGCTTCCACCGACTATAACTCTAATGATTGCTGGTCACAGAGCTTCCACCGACTATAACTCTAATGATTGCTGGTCACAGAGCTTCCACCGACTATAACTCTAATGATTGCTTGCCACAGAGCTTCCACCGACTATAACTCTAATGATTGCTGGTCACAGAGCTTCCACCGACTATAACTCTAATGATTGCTTGCCACAGAGCTTCCACCGACTATAACTCTAATGATTGCTGGTCACAGAGCTTCCACCGACTATAACTCTAATGATTGCTTGCCACAGAGCTTCCACCGACTATAACTCTAATGATTGCTGGTCACAGAGCTTCCACCGACTATAACTCTAATGATTGCTGGTCACAGAGCTTCCACCGACTATAACTCTAATGATTGCTTGCCACAGAGCTTCCACCGACTATAACTCTAATGATTGCTTGCCACAGAGCTTCCACCGACTATAACTCTAATGATTGCTGGTCACAGAGCTTCCACCGACTATAACTCTAATGATTGCTGGTCACAGAGCTTCCACCGACTATAACTCTAATGATTGCTGGTCACAGAGCTTCCACCGACTATAACTCTAATGATTGCTGGTCACAGAGCTTCCACCGACTATAACTCTAATGATTGCTGGTCACAGAGCTTCCACCGACTATAACTCTAATGATTGCTGGTCACAGAGCTTCCACCGACTATAACTCTAATGATTGCTGGTCACAGAGCTTCCACCGACTATAACTCTAATGATTGCTTGCCACAGAGCTTCCACCGACTATAACTCTAATGATTGCTGGTCACAGAGCTTCCACCGACTATAACTCTAATGATTGCTGGTCACAGAGCTTCCACCGACTATAACTCTAATGATTGCTTGCCACAGAGCTTCCACCGACTATAACTCTAATGATTGCTGGTCACAGAGCTTCCACCGACTATAACTCTAATGATTGCTGGTCACAGAGCTTCCACCGACTATAACTCTAATGATTGCTGGTCACAGAGCTTCCACCGACTATAACTCTAATGATTGCTGGTCACAGAGCTTCCACCGACTATAACTCTAATGATTGCTGGTCACAGAGCTTCCACCGACTATAACTCTAATGATTGCTGGTCACAGAGCTTCCACCGACTATAACTCTAATGATTGCTGGTCACAGAGCTTCCACCGACTATAACTCTAATGATTGCTTGCCACAGAGCTTCCACCGACTATAACTCTAATGATTGCTGGTCACAGAGCTTCCACCGACTATAACTCTAATGATTGCTTGCCACAGAGCTTCCACCGACTATAACTCTAATGATTGCTGGTCACAGAGCTTCCACCGACTATAACTCTAATGATTGCTTGCCACAGAGCTTCCACCGACTATAACTCTAATGATTGCTGGTCACAGAGCTTCCACCGACTATAACTCTAATGATTGCTGGTCACAGAGCTTCCACCGACTATAACTCTAATGATTGCTTGCCACAGAGCTTCCACCGACTATAACTCTAATGATTGCTTGCCACAGAGCTTCCACCGACTATAACTCTAATGATTGCTGGTCACAGAGCTTCCACCGACTATAACTCTAATGATTGCTGGTCACAGAGCTTCCACCGACTATAACTCTAATGATTGCTGGTCACAGAGCTTCCACCGACTATAACTCTAATGATTGCTGGTCACAGAGCTTCCACCGACTATAACTCTAATGATTGCTGGTCACAGAGCTTCCACCGACTATAACTCTAATGATTGCTGGTCACAGAGCTTCCACCGACTATAACTCTAATGATTGCTGGTCACAGAGCTTCCACCGACTATAACTCTAATGATTGCTTGCCACAGAGCTTCCACCGACTATAACTCTAATGATTGCTGGTCACAGAGCTTCCACCGACTATAACTCTAATGATTGCTGGTCACAGAGCTTCCACCGACTATAACTCTAATGATTGCTTGCCACAGAGCTTCCACCGACTATAACTCTAATGATTGCTGGTCACAGAGCTTCCACCGACTATAACTCTAATGATTGCTTGCCACAGAGCTTCCACCGACTATAACTCTAATGATTGCTGGTCACAGAGCTTCCACCGACTATAACTCTAATGATTGCTGGTCACAGAGCTTCCACCGACTATAACTCTAATGATTGCTTGCCACAGAGCTTCCACCGACTATAACTCTAATGATTGCTTGCCACAGAGCTTCCACCGACTATAACTCTAATGATTGCTGGTCACAGAGCTTCCACCGACTATAACTCTAATGATTGCTGGTCACAGAGCTTCCACCGACTATAACTCTAATGATTGCTGGTCACAGAGCTTCCACCGACTATAACTCTAATGATTGCTGGTCACAGAGCTTCCACCGACTATAACTCTAATGATTGCTGGTCACAGAGCTTCCACCGACTATAACTCTAATGATTGCTGGTCACAGAGCTTCCACCGACTATAACTCTAATGATTGCTGGTCACAGAGCTTCCACCGACTATAACTCTAATGATTGCTTGCCACAGAGCTTCCACCGACTATAACTCTAATGATTGCTGGTCACAGAGCTTCCACCGACTATAACTCTAATGATTGCTGGTCACAGAGCTTCCACCGACTATAACTCTAATGATTGCTTGCCACAGAGCTTCCACCGACTATAACTCTAATGATTGCTTGCCACAGAGCTTCCACCGACTATAACTCTAATGATTGCTGGTCACAGAGCTTCCACCGACTATAACTCTAATGATTGCTGGTCACAGAGCTTCCACCGACTATAACTCTAATGATTGCTGGTCACAGAGCTTCCACCGACTATAACTCTAATGATTGCTGGTCACAGAGCTTCCACCGACTATAACTCTAATGATTGCTGGTCACAGAGCTTCCACCGACTATAACTCTAATGATTGCTGGTCACAGAGCTTCCACCGACTATAACTCTAATGATTGCTGGTCACAGAGCTTCCACCGACTATAACTCTAATGATTGCTGGTCACAGAGCTTCCACCGACTATAACTCTAATGATTGCTGGTCACAGAGCTTCCACCGACTATAACTCTAATGATTGCTGTCACAGAGCTTCCACCGACTATAACTCTAATGATTGCTTCACAGAGCTTCCACCGACTATAACTCTAATGATTGCTGGTCACAGAGCTTCCACCGACTATAACTCTAATGATTGCTGGTCACAGAGCTTCCACCGACTATAACTCTAATGATTGCTGGTCACAGAGCTTCCACCGACTATAACTCTAATGATTGCTGGTCACAGAGCTTCCACCGACTATAACTCTAATGATTGCTGGTCACAGAGCTTCCACCGACTATAACTCTAATGATTGCTGGTCACAGAGCTTCCACCGACTATAACTCTAATGATTGCTGGTCACAGAGCTTCCACCGACTATAACTCTAATGATTGCTGGTCACAGAGCTTCCACCGACTATAACTCTAATGATTGCTGGTCACAGAGCTTCCACCGACTATAACTCTAATGATTGCTTGCCACAGAGCTTCCACCGACTATAACTCTAATGATTGCTTGCCACAGAGCTTCCACCGACTATAACTCTAATGATTGCTTGCCACAGAGCTTCCACCGCCCTATAACTCTAATGATTGCTTGCCACAGAGCTTCCACCGACTATAACTCTAATGATTGCTTGCCACAGAGCTTCCACCGCCCATAACTCTAATGATTGCTTGCCACAGAGCTTCCACCGCCCATAACTCTAATGATTGCTTGCCACAGAGCTTCCACCACCCATAACTCTAATGATTGCTTGCCACAGAGCTTCCACCGACTATAACTCTAATGATTGCTTGCCACAGAGCTTCCACCGCCCATAACTCTAATGATTGCTTGCCACAGAGCTTCCACCGACTATAACTCTAATGATTGCTTGCTCTAAAAAAAAATATTTTAAAAAATATGTTTAAAAATTTGGACAGTTTCGGGTCTTAACTTCATACGTTTCAAATTAGTTACAGAAAGAGGTTTCATAAATTGGAAGATTGAATTTCCCTTTACGCTTGTCTTTCAGGCTCAAAGAAATCTAAAGCAATGGTTTATTCGTCTTATTAATCTTGCGTTTAGATTATGTGACATATTCACATTGGCCTGTTATCATGGTGAGAATGGTATGTATCAAAATTAATGAGTACTTAAACAAGGATGTCTACGGTAGAAGAAACCAAGAATCTACCAACTCTTATTATATGATATTTTTTATACATTATCGAAATAAATAATTCTCCTTTAGTTTCGTAAATCGCATTAAACAAATGACTACAATCTGACTATCCACGAGCACACATATGGAGATAATTTTTGGAGCTCACTTCGCGAGGGCAGCAAGTCTATGACTCCGCAGATAGATGGCCAGGAGATCTGGTAACCTTCATGATCAACAGTTTCCTGTGGAAGTGACGTCATCATTTTGAATTGAACCAGATGCTCATTTTTTTTCAACGAAACGAATGTTTTACGTCACATTTTGCAATTATTTTGCATTACTAAAATAGTAAATAAACTTGAACCTGAATGTATTTTTAATATTTGCTCAGCTTCATGAACTACTCCAAAAGCTTGATTCCAAATCAATTGATTTGAAATGTACAAAATATAATATATGAAACAAGTGAGGTTCCAAAAAAAGGTAAAGAAAAGTAAAAAGAATAATGGGAAAAAATTGGGAAATTTTATCATTTTCATTTGAAATTTTTGAAAATCTTTTCTACAAATACTTAGAAGAGATTTGTAAATAAAAGTCATTTACGCCACAATCCAACGTAGATCAATTTATTTCCCTAAATTAGTGCACTAATTCTGAGAAGCGGGTCGCAAGAATTGAATCCTGGCCACAATCTAATTTAAGACTTCTCTGTCATCAGAAGTACTTCATGGGAATGAATATTTAACTACGCAGACGCTGAAAATAGGGGCTGATCAGTCAAACTTCGTCCCGCTTATCATTGTTTGTTCTGTGTGTATAATTGAAAACATTTCACGCACCAGTCTCATGTTTACGTCTGTATGATCTTTACACCAGTGTCATGTTTACGTCTGTATGATCACCAGTGTCATGTTTACGTCTGTATGATCTTTACACCGTGCACCTAATACTATAACACACACCCCACCACAGACAAGCACTCACACAGAGAGACATTCACACACATGCAGACACTAAAAGACACGCACAGAAACTAACACACAGTATTTGAGTGACTAAAAATTGGACCATGTATCTCTAATATACTTTTTTTTGGCGGCACCGAAATTTCGGAACTGTCTTCCGAATTTTTTTGAAAGAATGTGAAAACAAATAAAAATTTAAGAAAAGAAAAAAGTGAAGACTTTTTTTATTTGATAGAGAATAAGACATCAAAGCGCAAAGAGCATGCTAGTCTGGCATGGATAGCATGAGCGCTGTAGAAGAAAGCAAGCATTCATTCATTCATTCATTCATTCATTCATTCATTTCTTCACACACGACACACCACTCAATCCATCGTAGTGTTTTCTTCAATTAAGTGTTTCTATTAGGTCAGATCTCCCCAGGTCTAAATGACTTAAAATATAATTACATTTTCTAAGATTTGTGCTCCACCCCCACCCGTCCACCTTTGACATTTCATTGAGGCCCCCATACTTCTTGCCTCCCCCCCACCCCTTAAAGCAGTGGTGACGAACCCTTTTGGGGCCGCTTGCCTAAAATTCAACCAAAACCCGCTTATTTTATAGCGAAGTGCCAACACTGCCATGAAACCCGAAAATTGGCTTAGCAGGTTTGATTAAAGAATTATTTAGTCGCGTCCCGGCTTAAGGGGATTTGCGTGCCGACTATGGCACGCGTGCCATAGGTTCGCCATCACTGTCCTAGCGGGACTGCTCAAACACTTACTCCAATTTAATAATTTTTTAATGCTAAACTGATGCTGGGTGTTCCTTTACGTAACTAGTGACGTCATTCCGTAGTCTTGTTGGTATCCTTTCATTCCGTAGTCTGGTTGGTATCCATTCATTCAGTAGTCTTGTTGGTATCCTTTCATTCAGTAGTCTTGTTGGTATCCATTCATTCAGTAGTCTTGTTGGTATCCTTTCATTCAGTAGTCTTGTTGGTATCCTTTCATTCCGTAGTCATGTTGGTATCCTTTCATTCCGTAGTCTTGTTGGTATCCTTTCATTCCGTAGTCATGTTGGTATCCTTTCATTCCGTAGTCATGTTGGTATCCTTTCATTCCGTAGTCTTGTTGGTATCCTTTCATTCAGTAGTCTTGTTGGTATCCTTTCATTCAGTAGTCATGTTGGTATCCTTTCATTCAGTAGTCTTGTTGGTATCCATTCATTCAGTAGTCTTGTTGGTATCCTTTCATTCCGTAGTCTCGTTGGTATCCTTTCATTCCGTAGTCTTGTTGGTATCCTTTCATTCAGTAGTCTTGTTGGTATCATTTCATTCCGTAGTCATGTTGGTATCCTTTCATTCAGTAGTCATGTTGGTATCCTTTCATGATGATATACAAGAGCTACAAGTTTATTTCTCTCTTCAGGAATTGCGAACCTTTTAATAGATTTTTTTTTGGGGGGGGGGTTGTTTCTTGTCATAAAGCCCAATTAGCAACAATGTTATCACAACAATGCATATCTTCCAGTATTGTCTGCCTAATTCTGGGACTTTCCACAAACCTACTCCCTCACAGAACGCAGTTTGCTACTGTCATTCGTCACTACATCATCGGTAATCTTTTCATTAAATTAGACGAGAGTGGGGAAAAAAAAACAAAGACAAGATTCTCAAAATCTCAAATAATAGCCCCCATCACTAAATATGGTAAGAGTATAACCATTTCAAAATGTAACAAACTGACGAATTCTGAAATAAATTTAAATATTATGGAACTTGCGTAGAGAAACGTCACGAAAACTGGCAAGGCCAAAACAACTGATAGAAACAACTGATAGAAACAACTGATAGAAACAACTGATAGAAACAACTGATAGAAACAACTGATAGAAACAACTGATAGAAACAACTGATAGAAACAACTGACAGAAACAACTGACAGAAACAACTGATAGAAACAACTGATAGCAACAACTGATAGAAACAACTGACAGAAACAATGTTATACACCCAAAATGTCCTGCTTGTGATTGTTCAAAAACAATATTTTTTTCCTTTCATTTTATTTTTAAATCCTTTATATTAACTCGTGGTGTCTGTTTGAACCCTTGATTGCTTGCTTGTCGGTCGCCAAAACTTTGGATCGATTTTTAACCCACTTTCTCATAAGCTAGCGAGCTGAAATTTTGCAGACAGTTTTGGGGCGATGATAAAAACTATGTATCAAAATTTCAGATCTAACGCATCTACCGTAATTAAATTATTGAATTTTTAGATTATTTTATTTATTCCTATGTATCATGTTATTTTTTGAGATAGAGTGTAAGGGTGCGCATTATATTGAACAACCTTTCTCTCGCGCAATAAGGTGCGTATTTTATTGACAACACTTTTTATAAACATTCCTGCTCGGTGCGCATTATATTAAACATGTTTTACGACACAACTGCAATTTTGTATTTTTGGATGGTCTTGCGCTGTGCATTATAATGAACATTCTTTTAGTTACTTCTCGTACATAAAGGATTTAGAGTCAAAAACTTGGTTTTTTATTGGGTTATTTTATTAACCATTGTTATAACCATCACATTTTAGCGCACATTATTGATGAATATCTGTACAGCTTCTTATGCTTCGTATTTTATTTCCAGATACTAAAATGTTATACTTTCCTGAGTTTGTGTATCCCATATCTTCTATAGATTATATACATCCTTATGTATGTAGCCAATATTCTCAGATGACTATAGATTATATCAAGTTTACTCGTATCGTGTCCTTTTTCTCTGTAGGTATGAAAACATGAGTCAGACATAGAAAAGACAATTTTATCTCCAGCTCTTAAATATCTTATCACTGCGCCCCATTGTGCCCCTGTGCGCCCCGCTTTCTCCCGATACCACAATTCCGAAACTTTAATAAACATCAATTTCACGTCTCGCTTTAACGTTTGGAAATAACAGTCGCAGAATTGGAAGGCATCAGATAGTGTTGGACCGCATGTGTGATCGGTTGAGTTGTAGCGGATGATATGTTGTAAGTTTTTAATGTCATGGTACTGATACTAAGAAATGTTGTAAGTTTTTAATGTCAAGGTGGCGATACTATGAGAAACGTCTTAATCATGTAACCAGAAGTCACTACAGACATTTAAGGCATTCTTTTATCAGATGTGTGTTTGGTGGGGGGGGGGATGGTCATCGTTGTAATTGGTCAGCACGCAGTGAAAACGTTTCTTTGACCTACCTATTCATCTCTGTACAGTTTACTGTCACGACGGCTACCTCGTCTTTTGTCATGTTTTCCTGTAAGTTCTCATAGTATCGGTTCACATGTTAATTACATAATAATAATATTAATAAATTTATAATTTATATACGCAGTCCCCCAGACACCGCTTCACATAATTAAACAACTCCGTAAAAACAAAGTTTTTGACTATAAATCCTTTATATATGAGACAGAACTCAAAGTATTGATATGTTCAACAATATAATTTGCAATCTCACGTCTGTAGTTTCTGTCCGTGACGCTACTAATTTTAGAAAGCAGCGCACCAAATTACTGCACCAATGCATCAAAAGGTGTGCAAATTAAAGATACGTCAATATTATATGACGTCATTGTTTTCAACATTCGGCTGTCCAACATTCGGCCGTCCAACATTCGGCCGTCCAACATTCGGCTATCCAACATTCGACTGTCCAACATTCGGCTGTCCAACATTCGACTGTCCAACATTTGGCTGTCCAACATTCGGCTGTCCAACATTCGGCTTCCAACATTCGGCTGTCCAACATTCGGCTGTCCAACATTCGGCTGTCCAACATTCGGCTGTCCAACATTCGGCTGTCCAACATTCGACTGTCCGACATTCGGCTGTCCGACATTCGGCTGTCCGACATTCGGCTGTCCGACATTCGGATGTCCAACATTCGGCTGTCATATCTCGGGAAAAATCCTCGAAAAAAAATCCATCATTTAATTTTAGGAAAGTGTCCCAAAGTGAAATACCACCTTTACCAATGTTTATGCCATACATTGTAAATGTATATTTAATAGGACACATGTCATATGCTTTGTTTAATTAAGATGTAAATATTTTAAATTGAATGCATGTGTTTTACTATTTTGATGGGAAGCGCTGTGAACCCAGCTGCTTGCTTATGCACAGCTCTAGACTATAAATTCTCAAATTATTATTATAATAATTATAGTTAATATTGAACTATTTGTATTTCCTTGCGTATAGATTTAGTTTTTTCATGTCCCCAAATCATTCAACATTATCGCCGTCTGAGTATGTCCTTGTTTGGCTCAATACAGCCACTAAAAATGTTGCAATACGATGTTGTATTAATATCTTCTTTCTTGCATAAAAGGGAATCTTCGCTTATGCACACCACGCTTTGCGCACCTTGTCTACTTGAAGCGACATTACTAAAGAACATATCAGAATGCACGTTAGTGTTAAAATAAAATGGATTCCACATTCCCCCCTCCCCACTCACATTCACTCCATTTTCATTAACACAGTTATTATTTTATTTTTTTAAATTTAATATTATTTAATTTATTAATAAGTAATTTCAATTCCATTACCTGTAATTTTCTTTATTTCAGAGCAAAGTTTACTTCAAATATATTTGATGGGTGAGTAGATCATTGTTATTATTGCAAACATTAACATTAAAATAGTTATTAAAAAGTGTCAGATTGTTTACTTTACATTTTTCTGCATCGAATTTTAAATGGTAAACCATTTTTAAAACATCAGTAAACTTCAGTGATCAAATAGCCTCATTGACATAACCTTGATGTCCTGCAACCTTGGACAACCCCCCAACCCAACTGGTCTAACGCCTGAATGGTGACGACATCGCCATTTTTGATGCCGAGACATTCTGTTCACCTAGCCTATACTTTTTTGATGTTACTGCTACGATACGCCTGCTTGTAGAATTAGAATAAATTATTTTATTGGTTTCGAAATTCTTGGTTTTTTGCATCTCTCACGTGTAGCAGTAATCTATGCGTCATTTGCGTGATGGTATGGTATGATGTAAGATGGCGCCTCTAAGTGAGCTGAGAATGAATTTGTTAGTGTGCTGCCCTCTGACAGAGGTATCAGTCTTTTCTTATCAAGAATGTTTATATTACTGCAGTAGAATTACGTGCTCTGTTTAAAACCTGCGCCTTTGTTCAGATAAATATTTACGAGTATTTGTAGGAAATAAAGAAGTTGAATTTTGCAATGAAAAACCAACAAAAGTGTGTCACTGGAGAACGTGTTATAGGATAGCAGCAAAGGGAGGGAACTGCATTATATATTTTCTGCACGACAATGTAAAGTGAAATATTTTCTGTTTATACCTGTTTCGTGACACCAAAGAGGATCGTGGGATCCGACCCCATCTTGATCCCATCTTGACCCCATCTTGATTCACCCTACTAGGGTCACGCTCGTCTCACTACAACCCTGAATATTACGTATGTGCATCAAGATAAGGAACTCATTAATCTGATCACAGCGGTAATGATCACTAATCTCACTAATCCTGTTTGCTCTCGGGGCCCATCAGACTGGCATCTTGGATGCTGGCCTACATCGGACTGGAGTCCTTGACATTGTTCTAATGTCTGCATTAATAGCACGCAGCGTTTCGTCGTTCGCTCTTAACTGGTAACAAATTCCCTCATCACGGGGCCGCAGACTTTTTCATTGTTCGTCTGTCAAAGCCCGCAGACTACCTGTCGCCATCCCTGTTAATCCAACACCCCCGCCCCCTGACCCCCCCCAACCCTCCGACCAACCGTATAATTTGGGTTTCCTTTGTGTCTATTTTCCATCAGCTACAGGTATCGGGTGATGGATGAAGTTGATGTGTATTCAGTCACAAACTCCCCCCGCCCCCCGCCCCCTTTCTTTCCGCTCGTGATATAATTTTGGAAGATGATTAGTAAAGCCAATGTTAGTACTCGGGTACACAAGGGAGACTAATCTCTGATTACGAGTAACCGTGCCAGAACTGATACACCGATACCACCATCTAAAGAACTGATACACCGATACCACCTTCTAAAGAACTGATACACCGATACCACCATCTAAAGAACTGATACACCGATACCACCATCTAAAGAACTGATACCCCGATACCACCATCTAAAGAACTGATACCCCGATACCACCATCTAAAGAACTGATACCCCGATACCACCATCTAAAGGCAAATGTCACGCCCGAAGACAACTGTCAATACCTAAATACAACTGTCAATACCTAAAGACAACTGTCAATACCTAAAGACAACTGTCAATACCTAAAGACAACTGTCAATACCTGAAGACAACTGTCAATACCTGAAGACAACTGTCAATCCCTGAAGACAACTGTCAATCCCAGAAGACAACTGTCAATACCTAAAGACAACTGTCAATACCTAAAGACAACTGTCAATACCTAAAGACAACTGTCAATACCTGAAGACAACTGTCAATACCTAAAGACAACTGTCAATACCTAAAGACAACTGTCAATACCTAAAGACAACTGTCAATACCTGAAGACAACTGTCAATTCCTGAAGACAACTGTCAATCCCTGAAGACAACTGTCAATCCCTAAAGACAGCTGTCAATCCCTGAAGATAACTGTCAATTCCTTTAGACAAATCGATCCCCGAAGACAACTCTAGTGCCACAAAGACAACATTTACGTAGCTATAATAGAAGAACATTAACGAATTCAAGACCTCCGTTACAAACATTAGACATGTACGTTGTCAAATAAAAGCTATTTTGTATTTCATCTTCTTGATAATGCAGAATCATTGTACCGAGTTTTCTCAAGAAACAACAATGAACAATCATATATGGAAGAAGAGCCGTAAAATTAAAGGAAAAAAATAATGGTAGGGGGTTCCCGACTCCGGAGTAATGAATATTTTGAATCGCTTTTATAATGTCAAAAACACAGTTTCATGCTTTTAGAAAAATCATAAATTCTAGCAAAATTATTTCTTACGATTACGTCCACTCTCACACACCCAAGCACAAATATACACACACACACGAAACACACACATACATACATACATACATACATATACACACACACATACATACACACATACAAATACACACACACACATATAAACACACATATACACACAACTCAAGTACAAACACAAGAGAATTTTGTTAATATGTTTCTGATCAATGGTTTCACTTTTGCCGTGTCATTTTTATCCATCTACCATCTTTCCCAGCCGTACCCTTCCTCTACCATCTTTCCCAGCCGTACCCTTCCTCTACCATCTTTCCCAGCCGTACCCTTCCTCTACCATCTTTACCAGCCATAGCCTTCCTCTACCATCTTTCCCAGCCATACCCTTCCTCTACCATCTTTCCCAGCCATAACCTTCCTCTACCATCTTTCCCAGCCATAACCTTCATCTACCATCTTTCCCAGCCATACCCTTCCTATACCATCTTTGCCAGCCATAAACTTCCTCTACTATCTTTCCCAGCCATACCCTTCCTCTACCATCATTCACAGCCATACCCTTCCTCTACCATCTTTCCCAGCCATACCCTTTCTCTACCATCTTTCCCAGCCATACCCTTCCTCTGCCATCTTTCCCAGCCATAACCTTTCTCTGCCATCTTCCCCAGCCATACCCTTCCTCTACCATCTTTCCCAGCCATAACCTTCCTCTACCATCTTTCCCAGCCATACCCTTCCCTCCATCTTTCCCAGCCATACCCTTCCAATGCCATCTTTCCCAGCCATACCCTTCCTCTATCATCTTTCCCAGCCATAACCTTCCTCTACCATCTTTCCCAGCCATACCCTTCCTCTACCATCTTTCCCAGCTATACCCTTCCTCTACCATCTTTCCCAGCCATAACCTTCCTCTACCATCTTTCCCAGCCGTACCCTTCCTCTACCAATTTTCTTACTCTCTAACTTTCTGCACCTCATTAATTTAATTGCCCTGGTATTGGTTTGGGGGGGGGCGTTGAATTACTGTTTCCAGTACAAGGTCCTGCAAGCTTCCCCACCTCCCAATCCCCACACACATACACATTCACTTAACTTCACCCTTAATTGAAGGATCACCTCTGACCCTTGTGTTCTTAATGTTTACATTTTATCACTGTACTCACAACGGCATGCCACCTTAATGTTTACATTTTATCACTGTACTCACAACGGCATGCCACCTTAATGTTTACATTTTATCACTGTACTCACAACGGCATGCCACCTTAATGTTTACATTTTATCACTGTACTCACAACGGCATGCCACCTTAATGTTTACATTTTATCACTGTACTCACAACGTCATTCCGACTTGCTTGAGCGCCTACTGCGTCAGCATTTACTAGAAAGACCTTCACCTTGCCGCCTCGGCGTTTGGGCGCCTTTCTAATACAACGGTAACTCTTTTAGCAAGGGGGAATAACCCTAAAGTCACTAATCGGGTTAACTAAGTAAAGCTAATGATGGCCCTTTCTTTTGAAAAACACATAATGAAAACCTAGGCCACGTGGGTATTCGCCTTTCATTTTTTTAAAATAAATTCTTGAATAAATCATAATTAAAGACTCATTATTAAAATCTTGGAGTAAGCAGCAAAGGGAAGACCAAAGCTACGAAATCGCTCGATATACATTTACAGATTCGATTCTAGTCAGTTTGTCAGTACCAGATACGATACCGGGTTGCTGCTTTGCGTAAGCGTAAATGCTTGGAAAGGTAATCGGTCAGCACAACTACTAACAAAACTTTATTACATGAGCCGTTCCTATTTGAACGCCTATGTTGGGATTTTTTTATTTTTTTTTAAAGAAAAGAAATTTGAGTTTTGATTCCCCAACGATATCAGCAAACAGTCTAACTGAGGGGCGCAGCTGATTGGTCGAGACCCTGAGCGCCTACCTGGCTTTGATTTCTTTGAGTGATGTGCTACAAAGCTCGTGGATTAGATTAGATGAAAAGTTGCCCTGAAGCCCAGATAGATTCTTACGTCCATGCCCCTCAATTAACGGCACTTTGTCTCCGCCGTGATGTATTTCATGGAACATCTCGAGGACCCACCGAGGGAAAAGAGAATATTTAATTGACGTCACTGGCACTCATCAAAAGACGTCTGCAGCCGTCATGGCTTTAATTATTGAACCTCGTGGGTGGCGTTTGTTCAACGTTGCTTATAAAGGAATAATATTAATTTATTGTTTGTTAGGCGTCTTATGGAAATGGTTTGGGAATTGTTTGTTTGCACTTTATGTGTAGTGGTTTGGGATAAAGTGCAGGTCCTACAATGTTAATTTTGTTGTCATTTAGATAAGATGGCAATTTTAGGATGTGGTGTTTGAGTCAAACTTCTTTTTGAAAAAAGGAGTGAAGTTTTGTTACAGTTTGTACAACGTCTGACCAACTTTGTGAATGTGTTCATATTATAAACGTTTATTAACTGTCACACGGATGTACGGCTCAATGATAAACTTTTATTTTATAAGTTTATAAATGTCCTCCTTTTTATTCAGCCCACTCTACCTGACCAAAGTTCTTTCCCCAATTGTGCAATGTTGTCATTGAAGACGGTGTTGCAATGTTCCCCCTAAGGTTCGTTGGTCTGTGTGCAAAGTAACAAAAGTCGTGTGCTTAGTAATAAATGAAAAGTTGCGCGTGCAATCCATTTTTGTGGAACATTTTTACAAAATTTTTCCCGCGGAAATCCTAAACTGCTGCGCGGTGTCAGTCAGAAATCTGCGCGGTCACGTAGCTTAAATGCGATATTGCGGTGGACGTCTTTCAAAGGTTGTCTAGGCAATGTTCCCTTTAAGCTGCATGGCCGCGCAGATATTATACCGACGCCGCGCAGCAGTTTAGGAATTCCGCGAGGAAAATTTTGTAAAACATGGCACAAAAAATTGATGCTGTGCTACTTTGACCACGAGTTTTTCGTTACTTTGCACACCGACCAACGAGCCTTAGAGAGAACATTGCGTCTAGGAGGGAGGTGGGTGTTTGTAACATCGTCTGGAGGAGGTTTGGGGGGGGGGTTGCCCTGTCGTCTGGACGCACGCAGGTTAATCTCAACCGTAGAATAGAGTTCCACGGTAATCCCTCCATGTCAAGAGAGACAATCCACCAAACTTGTCTCGACAGATTCGGCCCTTGCTGGAGACGAGGGGCCCATAACCGGGACTAAACCTCGTTTTCGTCACACTACTGTGAAAAAGGTTGGAGTTAACCGCCCCAGGAAGCCCGCTTAATTAGGTCACACGCCAGCCAATGAGAACGGGGACACCAACAAAACTTGGCGAAAATTGCGATGTTATGTACGTAGTCGTGGACAGGGTGGCCCTAGGGTGGTGAAAACTATTTAGACACAAAGGCAATTGTTTTCCCGTCCCCAGGGGGGAGAGCACACCGAGGCTGTTATTTGCTCGTTAGCCTCCCCTGATAGGAATAGTGTGTTGTCACTGCGATGAATTCAATCAGCCATTGTGGCGAAAACGAGATTTTCTCTCAACTTTTGAGTTGCTTCACCATTCCCCCCCCCCACGTGCTTGGTGAGGGACGAGCCCTTTTGTAACGTTATGGTGGGGGTGGGCTCGAACAGGTCACCAGTCCTACTGTTGTGTCAAGAAGAGACAGAAAAATGGGTTGAGAATCGTTGTGAGTCAGCGTGGCATCATGATGGGGTACATATTTGGTTACGGCTCTAAAAAGCTACAAGAATTTATAATTGTGCAAATAGAAATGATGATATTCGAAGCGAGGGTGTAAACAAATTGTGAGGGGTGAAAATGATTGTGTGATTTATACGTTGATGTTCTGACTTGCAAACACACAAATTGAGCACACAGAATATGAGCCTATAACTGATCCAGGCGTTTGGCGTTTCATTTCACCTTTAATTGAGCATGATAAAAAAATCTATAGAACAATATAAGAACTCTGCTTGGAGTTTCAGAAGACTGCCGGAGTTAAAACACGCCCCCTCGCCATTCATAGGCTGCTCGAGATATCATGTCAACTCTAAAACACAACTGAGGAGGGCAACATTCTAAGCAGAAATAGGACAATCGAGCCATCTGTGAGATAAATGATTAATAGCAGCTCAGATATTTGCATTTGACGGCCTAAAATCGTTAATAAAATGTGTTGGCAAAGTTTATCTACTTTAGTTTAATAACTAATTAACTCTGTGGTGATGTTAGTGTATGAGTTTTCCTAACACAAGTCCACGACACGACATGGCTTCCATTATAGTTAAACTGCCGCTTGTTGATTGGTCTGAGGATTGTTATCACCACACATGCTTCGTTCTGACAGCGTTACTGTACCTGGTCAATAAAGGTAGAATCAAAAGAATTTTTAAAAAAAAATTACGCAAAACGAGATTTATATACACGGCGATGATAATTCTTTAGAGTTTTTTGATCGAGGGAATGATGATGTGTGCCAATGATGATAGGCTGTGACTAATGGAAGATGGAATGGAATATGACGTGAATGGTAAAAAAAACATCTTTGTTTACATTCAGCCCCTATGTACAGCTATTGTGTTTACCTGAAGCGCATATTAACTCCATATGCAGCAATTCTACCAACAATGTAAATCAGTCTGTGTGGCCTCATCCACTCTGATTGCTTCGTTGGGGATTTCCCGATGGCGCTGCGCACCTGAAGGCGAAATACTTTGTGACTTTTATGTTATTTCCTCCAGCAGCATCAAAAAGTCAGATGTCAGTGGCTAATGTAACAATGTTAAGTCTTTGCCCTGAATTCGTGTGACTTTTCTAGTACAACAAAATTAACTTCTTCTTGCTGAATCACGGAATAAGATCTCGTGCAAGTCTCGGGGTGAGATGCCTAACTGTATCTCGCATGATTCGCTACTTTAGAATGATGGGGATGAGTATAAATGGAAATGAGGAGGGTACAGATGGGAATAGGGCAGGTGACCTTGACTTTCACCTTGTTTTCTGACGAATTTTAATCACCTTTCTCGATGACTCCTGCAATTGTTGGTGATGCTGTACTTAATTCTATTGTTTCGTTCATATTGATTCTGTTTTAAATATACCATCTGAAATTGGCGTTAAAGATGCTGTTTCGGGTAAAGAGTTATTTGCGGTTGCAGCTGATTTCACACCAGGTTAAAAATCTTGCATATACATTAATCTTATTCTCTGTTACATTTTAGCAGGATAATATATCGTACACCTAGTTGATGAAAGAAAAGTTATAAACAAAATATGATGCAAGAGAACCATTCACCCATATCTGAGAAGGGTAAAAGGTATACAATTAAACACAACTTGGTCTAAACTTTCATTTTGTTGGTGTTGCCCATCTCCTAGTGTCCTTTCACCTTCCTCTGATAACTTCCATTATCCTGGACACAGTCAAAACTTTGATAAAAGAGATCAGCGATATGTCACGCTACTAGCATCGCACTCCTTTCATAAATTCTTATAAGTAGCAGCAAAATGGAGGTAATGTGAGGATAACCCATTAAAGCTAAGTTTTAATTTAAATGAATAAATGCTTTCTTCTATAGCGCTAACAATATCCATGCTAGACAAGCATGCTGGTTGCACTCCGATGTTAAAAACTCTATTAAATGAACAAGTCTTCAAATTTTCTTAAATTCTTTGTTTTCTTACCATTTCAAAAATTTTGGAAGACTGCTCCACAGTTTTGATGCCACCGATTCAAATAAGCGTATGCTAAGGTACTTCCTGGTGTATCCCCATCTCTGGGAACTTTTAGAAGGGATTGCGTAGAATATCGCAGCCCCTATAGAGATAAATAATGAGTCGTTAATTCCATAAGATACTGCTGCGATGATGCGTACATACGAAAATGAAGAAATGAAAGATTCTTGTGGTCTGTACTTTCAGCCACAGGAAGCCAGTGTAGGTCCCTAAGTGTCGGTTTGATGTGGTCTGTACTTTCAGCCACAGGAGGCCAGGGTAGATAACTAAGTGTCGGTTTGATGTGGTCTGTACTTTCAGCCACAGGAAGCCAGTGTAGATCTCTAAGTGCCGTTTTGATGTGGTCTGTACTTTCAGCCACAGGAGGCCAGGGTAGATAACTAAGTGTCGGTTTGATGTGGTCTGTACTTTCAGCCACAGGAAGCCAGTGTAGGTCCCTAAGTGTCGGTTTGATGTGGTCTGTACTTTCAGCCACAGGAGGCCAGTGTAGATAACTAAGTGTCGGTTTGATGTGGTCTGTACTTTCAGCCACAGGAAGCCAGTGTAGGTCCCTAAGTGTCGGTTTGATGTGGTCTGTACTTTCAGCCACAGGAGCCAGTGTAGATCCCTAAGGGTCGTTTTGATGTGGTCTGTACTTTCAGCCACAGGAAGCCAGTGTAGGTCCCTAAGTGCCGGTTTGATGTGGTCTGTACTTTCAGCCACAGGAAGCCAGTGTAGGTCACTAAGTGTCGGTTTAATGTGGTCTGTACTTTCAGCCACAGGATGCCAGTGTAGGTCCCTAAGTGTCGGTTTGATGTGGTCTGTACTTTCAGCCACAGGATGCCAGTGAAGGTCACTAAGTGTCGGTTTGATGTGGTCTGTACTTTCAGCCACAGGAAGCCAGTGTAGGTCCCTAAGTGTCGGTTTGATGTGGTCTGTACTTTCAGCCACAGGATTCCAGTGTAGGTCCCTAAGTGTCGGTTTGATGTGGTCTGTACTTTCAGCCACAGGAAGCCAGTGTAGATCCCTAAGTGTCGGTTTGATGTGTTCTGACTTTCTCAACCTCAATACAATCCGCGCTTCAGCGTTTTGTACTTAATGGAGTCTCTGCAGTTGGTTTTGAGGCATATCCCCACAGACTAGTGTTGCAGCTATCAAGTCTCGATTGCATTCAGGAAACTGCTATTTGTATAGATTTGTTAAACTATCATCTCTGTATGAACTGATGGTAGACGCAGAGTTTTTGATCTGCGTCTCGAAATCAACAATCAGATAACCGTATTCTGAAACTATAAGTGAGCGTTTGCAGTCAGGTGTGTGTGTGTGTGTATTGGGGGGGGTGTATTTATCTTGTTGTTTTACAGGATATGGGACAAATTGTTTCCCACAGTTTGAAAGTGGGATGGTGTGTCTTCGGTATCGGGATTTACCCAAACACTTGTGACGTTATCACCCTCGCGTCATAAGTGATCTGAAAGCTGATCGCGAGAGCAATCTTGGTAGAAATGATTACATTTGGCGAAGCCAGCACGCTCAAAGTAGCCGTACGGATGTCACGGCCAGGTACTGACTGAGTTTGCGGAGGAAGGAAATTTGTGCTACGTCATCAGGTTGTTGACTTTCTTTGTCGCGGTCCAAACAGTAGCTAACAGATATAAAGTCTGTCTTTGATGTGGTCTATCCAGACGGTCGTTAAGAGATATAAAGTCGGTATTTGATGTGGTCTATCCAGACGATCATTAACAGATATAAAGTCTGTTCTGTCGTAGTCTGTTCTGTCGTTGTCTGTCCAAATTGTCGCTTTTTGTGTGTGTGTCCCATAACCTCGTGGTCGTAGGGGTTTTTAATGTTTCCATTAGAACACTCTCGGAGCTTGGTAGATTTGGCGGCGCCCATCTCCTCTTCAAGTCAGCGGAGGACTTTTTAGCGATAGTCAGTCATCAACATTTTTATTGTGGCTTAACGTGGGTTAGATCCCACGCACATCAGCTTGTGAGGCGAGCGCACTATTGACTTCGTTTCGTTAATAGATATAAATTATGTTCTGTCATAGTCTATTCTGTCGTAGTCTGTCCAAACTGTCGTTAACAGATAAAGTTATATTCATAAGGGAGTAAATCTAACTCACAATCCCTAATGTCCATCCTGCTCCCTCTACTTCCGACTCCTACCTTCCACATCCCACTCCGTAACCCTCCCTCACTCTCTCATTCCCTCCTTCGCCTCCAACTCATACTCTCCTTACCTCAAACCCCCCTTGCTTCACTTCAGTATTTCAGAATCTCGGCCCTCGACAATGTCCACAAAATGATGGAATATTTGAGATGTTGTGCATACA
Organism: Ampullaceana balthica; assembly: GCA_944989445.1. Taxonomy (NCBI): domain Eukaryota; kingdom Metazoa; phylum Mollusca; class Gastropoda; family Lymnaeidae; genus Ampullaceana; species Ampullaceana balthica. The sequence goes on from CALYLW010000986.1 coordinate 279,489, forward strand.
TCTCGAAATAAAAGTATTTCTTATTTTTAGATGGTAAAGAGTTTCATTTACTTTTTTTACATTAAATATTTATCGGGTTTCTCTTTCGAAACTATACAGATCTTAAAAATAATTAAACAAAATTACGTCAGGCCCTGACGTCATCGATTCTCCGTCTGTTAACTTTGGGCGACATTTTTTTTAAAAAAAACCTTGCACGATTTCTCTATCTCTCCATCTGAAGAGTTCCCCTGTTTGTTACATCTAGCTACTTTCTGTGATTCCAAACAAACGAGATCTCGCGTGTAAACACGGCGTTTAAAGGGCCGCTTTGAAACTTGAATGCTCTCCCTTGTGTATCAAACACGGGACCACAGATACAACAAGAGTTGAATGACGAGCAAATATTTCGATAGCCGCCCATGTAAGTGGGTGCACTGTAACGTTAACCCCGAAGACAATGAAACTATCTCAGAGGCGTATACTCGGTGGGCGGACTGGGCGAATGAAGATGTTTGATAAATTTATCCATTCATTTATCCATTCATTTATCCATTCATTTATTCTATTCATAACTATCTTTTTTTTCTTTTATAACTTTTATACTTATACACAAACACAACTTATTCATGGATGAATTAAACACAATCATTCTTATTCGGCATTGCCAACACATTATTAGCTCGTAAATTATCTCGTGTTTAAACACGATTTACACACTTTTTTGTTGGGTTTCTTTTACTCTTTCCTTGTTTATTTTACCCGTGAATAATGCTTGTTACAACGTCCTAAGAAATGTTTGCGGTTCCCACATTGTGGTGGTAACATGTGCTGCACCGTGCCGCACCGCCAGTGAACCTTGAAGAATACACGTTTCTACAAATAAGCACCTAGGTCTGATGACGTGTTGCACACCATCGGTCGAAGCACCTTCCAAATAACAACTGGTCTGACAGCTCACATTCACAACAGTAATCACACATACAAACAGACATTGATACACACGCACACACACACACACACAGTTATATTTTTGTAATATACTATGAACTGAACTATCCCTTAACCCGTCACTGGGTCGTTGGGTCACCATCGTGAACTGCACACTATCTCACGCCATTTGTCACGGTCCTGTGCTGCCCTTTGAGAGTCGCTGAATGACAGGCCGGTCCACTCTTTGATATCGTTATCCCATCTCTTCTTTTGTCTGCCTCTTTTCCTGCCTCCCTGGATTGTGCCTTGCAATGTAGTCTTTGCGAGACCTCCAGATCTTGTCACGTGCCCGTACCATCGTAGTTTCCTCTTCTTAATTGAGGTGAGGAGGTCCTCGTAGGGGCCAATGACCGTACTTATTGTGTTGCGGACCGCTTCGTTTGTGATGTGCGCCGTGTAGGAGATGTGCAATATCTTTCTAAAACATCTCATCTCTAGCGCATTGATTCTTCTTTGGAGGTCTGCAGTGAGCGTCCAAACTTCACAACCATACAAGAAGACCGACATCGCCAGAGAGCGCATTAGTCGGATCTTTGATCTCAGGGAGAGTTTCTTGTTTTGCCAGATGTGCTTTAGTTTACTAAATGCTGCTATTGTCTGAGCTACTCTGGCAAGAATTTCTGGCTTTGAGCCTTCGTCGGATATTATGGCCCCTAGATATTTGAAGGTGGAGACTTCGTCGAGTTTTTGCCCGTTTATCCGAATCTCACTTGTGAATTTACTATTTGCCATGACCTTGGTCTTTTCTGCATTGATTTCCATGCCGTACGCCTTTGCTGTTTTCTCTACCTTTGCAAGGAATTCTTTTAGTTCGTCCTCGCTACCAGCTAGGCCATCTATGTCATCGGCGAAGCGTAGGTTGGTTATAATTCTCCCTCCGATGTTGACTGTTCCGACATGGTTTTCTAGCACATCTGTCATAATCCTTTCAAGGAAGAGGTTGAAGAGGATGGGGGAAAGTAAGCATCCTTGTCTGACACCAAAAGTGGTCTTGAACCAATCTCCCAGCTTTCTGTTGAAGACTACTGCGCTGGTTGCTCTGTTGTATAGGTTCTTGATCACTTCTATGAGGTTTGCATTAATGTTGAATTGGTGCATAGTTGTCCACAGTGCCGCATGCCACACTCTGTTGAACGCTTTTTTAAAGTCTATAAAGACATGATAGAGGTCACTCTGGTGTTGGAGATGTTTTTCACAGAGCCCTCGCAGGTTAAAGATTTGCTCCGTTGTGCTTCTTCCTGCTCTGAAGCCCGCCTGCTCTTCTGAAATGATTTGCTCTGCTTGTGGTTTCAGTCTGTTTAATATGATAATAAGCATGACTTTGCTGGGGTGACTAATCAGGCTGATTGTACGGTAGTTCTGGCACATCTGTAAATTACCCTTCTTTGGGAGCGTGATAACCAGCGATTGCGTCCAGGGGGTTGGCCATTTTCCTGTCTGCCAGATCTTGTTGCACATGTTAGTTAGGATGTTTATTACATGGTCACTTCCTGCCTGAATCAGTTCGCCTGGAATGTTATCTGCTCCAGCTGATTTCCCCCTTTTCAATTTTCGTACAGCCAGCTCCACCTCGTCGCGGAGAATAGAATGCATGTCTGTGTTAGTTGACTTCGAGCTGTTGAGCACTGATGCATCGCCTTTGGAGTTTTCATTGTACAGCTCAGAACAGTATTCGGTCCATCTTTTGAGAATTTCTTGTTCTTCTGTGATACATTTTGCGGTTTTATCTTGTATGGTTGAGATACGACCTTGTTTGGTGGATGTCAAGTCTTTAACAAGTTTGTAAGCCTTTTTTGAGTTGTTCCTTAGTAAAAAAAATGCGATGTCTGAGCATTGTTGTTCTATCCATTCTTTTTTTTGTTGTTGCTTTTACCATATCTTTCCTGATCTTTTTATTGATATATCTGTATCTGGGTGCTCCTTCTGCAGTATTCTTTACACTCTTAAGTTTTCTTCTTTCATCGCATAGTTCCAGAATATTAGAGGAGACCCGTGGTTTTTTTATTGCTCGCTTCTTACCAAGTACTTCTTTTGCTGCTTCAATTATTGTGGTATTGAAGGTGCCAGTGACAAGGTCTATGTCCATGTCCGTCTCTGACTCATATAGTGCGGTCAGTGGAGCAAATTTTCCTCCAATGGTTGCCCTGAAGACTTCTGTGATTTCTGGGTCTTTCAGTGTGTCAATGTCAAAGCGTAATCGTGGATTACCTTGTTTTGCTATCTTTTTCAGGTGGAGATGGAAAGTCATTAGCACCAGATTATGGTCATTGTCGATATCTGCACCAGGGAAACTGCTAGTTTTAGCTGTTTTAATGCATGATTTGAATCGTTTTCAGACCTGTATGTAATCTATCTGGTTACTATGTTCCCCGTCGGGGCTGTGCCAAGTCCGATCTTCTGGATTTTTTTATGTTGGCCAATTGTGTTAGCCAGCAGGAGGTTGCTATATCTTGCAAATTCCAGGAAACGAAGTCCTCTATCATTGGTCAGATCATTGCAAGAGCGTCCGCAAGTATCTGCCCAGTTGGTCCATACATCTACTCCAATCTTCGTGTTCCAGTCTCCTTCGACGACGATAATGTCTTTCCTTGGTGTTTGATCCGCGATGTCCTGTACTTGATCAGAGAAGGCATCTACTTCGCTGTCATCGTGGCTGGTTGTAGGAGCATATATCTGTATAATTGTGATATTAAAGGGTGTGGCTTTCAGCCGAATGGTGATAATGCGGCTGGAGACAGGACGACATCCAATGACCGAGTTTGTTATATTTTTATGGATGAGGAATCCAACTCCATGTTCATGTCTGTCCTCCCTGCCGCTGAAGTAGATCTTGTGTCCTTCCTCTGTTGAGAGTTCACCAAAGCTTTTCCATCGGGTCTCACATAGTCCGATGACATTCCATTGGTATCGCTCCATTTCATGAGTCAATTCTTTCACTTTTCCTGTAGCATGTAGGCCAATGTAGGGTTCTTACATTCCATGTGCTAATAATTACGTCGTCTCTTCTTTTAAGGTTGAATGGGGGATTTGGTTGTGGTGCACCAGTAATACACTTTTCGTCCCCACCCTGGTGTGCAGTGGTAGACGCGGCTAATAATATACTATAATAATATACTATAGATCTTTAAAAATTCATCAATTCCGTTTTTTATGTGTTGTATTGTTTTGTGTCATTTATTTTTTCTAAAAAATATATTTATCCACCTTGCGATTTGTTTAATATTTAAAGAAGAATTTTTGACTGTGGATTTCGCAGCAGACGAGACTTTTGTTACCGTCTCGACACCGCGTTAGACCGTAATTGTCTGCGACAACGGAGTTTAAGTCAATTAGAGGAACGTGTATGGGGCTCACGTTTGTATCCACCTTAAAAAGCCCACCCATAGTTACGCACAGGGGTATTTAATGACTCGTCTGTGCGTTTTAATTAGCGGCACGCCAAACAACTGTAGGTTTCTGCTCTCGGTTCCGTCCTGCGTAGAGATGCGCGACTCGTGAGCCGAAGTGACGCGGGAGAGTTTTCTTATCGCCGCCTGCTTGTAGACACCGCAGGGGAATTAAGCGAAATGGCAAAGTAGTAAGGGGAGGTAACAGCTGACTTGCAGCTGAAACTATCGGGACAGGAGCGTTTATGTGACTTGACAGGAACAAAGTCATTGACAGTGACTTAAAGCAATTGCCGTCATCTCAAATGATAATAAAATAAATGAAAACACAAATGACTGCTCCAATGACAACTAAAGTTACCGCATAAATGACTGCTTAAATGACAACTTAAATGATAACCGAAACGACATCAGAAACTGAACTAATGACATACAGGAGTTATTGAACTTACAAGTATCCCAATCAACCAATGAGCCGATGCTCTTCTCTTGTTGTGTTGCCGTCCCACCAACTTACCTCACCCTCGCCCAACAACTTGGTGGGATTTAGGAATGACGACTCGTGGTTTACCAGCTAGGCATCTCCCGCCCGCTCCGGCTGGCCATCCCCTCCTCCCTCCCCCTCCCGTCCTTACACGATCCATAATAACCGATTCCTCAATCCCTGGACACACGAGAGATCTATTAAGTCTTTAACTTTAAGTGCAGGGAAATGTTCAAATCTAGCAGCGCGACAGCGAACATATCTGACCCATTCCGCGCAGTAGTTAAGAGTTACCGCGAAGCAATTTTTTGAAGAAAAAAAAAGATATATGTATGTTTGTGGTGTGTAAAATTTTGCACAAAAAATGGATGTAGTGCAAGTTAGCACACGAGTTTGTTATTTTGCCCTGGGGCCAACGAACCTGGTAGGGAACATTGTTGCGGTATTCTCTTCGACATCAGTAGTGTACTCTTCCACAAAGGACAAAAATCATAGATGAATTACGACGTGGCACATAGATGTGGACCTTTTCCAATCAACATCTTGTGTTGTGTTGTGTTGTGTTGTGTTGTGTTTGCTGTAAACTAAGATTTCAAAAGACTTTCTGTTGTGACTCTTGTGGCCCATGTTAAGACCAACCAAAGTTTATTTGCTATGAACATGGTATACATGAAATGTCAAGTTCTGACAGATAAACGCCCCAGTCATTCAACACAAGTGATTTTAATGTAGAAGCTAGGCCTGTCAAAATGATAGGTAGTTACTATTACGAACCAGGGTCAGTAACTGATACAAATCAGGGTCTGTAACTGATACAAATCAGGGTCAGTAACTGATACAATTCAGGGTCAGTAATCGATACTAATCAGTCGTAGTATTTTTTTACGTCTTATTCGTGGTAAATGTCAGGTTAACATACTCTCATGTTGGGCCAAGGGAAGATAACCCGGGCGAGTGTTTTTTTGGCACTGACGGGGTGGGAAATAACGGAGCTCTTCTGCGCCGACACGGTGACCCACTTTATAACAGAAACACGTGTGCAACCCACATTCCAACCAGTACCCCAAAGGTCTCTAACAAATTTCCAAATCATTACTAAATTAAAGGGCTCTTCATGAAGTCAGCGTAACTGCATGTCCAAGGTGGCCTGGTGCCCCCCGCAGCCCCCCCCCAAAACACACTAATCGCTAGTGGCAGTTCACTGTTCAACTGTCTTGCAGACGCCGTTGACTGACAGATGCTCCAAACGGACCAATCAAATTTCGTTTTAGCTAGATGTTTTACAATTCTTTTAACCAATCACACCCCATGCATCTGTATAGACACATTCGCCGTAAGCCAATCTAAACATGGGGCTCAGCGAGAAACATTTGTAATACAACTTTACCCAATGACTTAAATAGCCACAGTTCTAGTGGTAGGCAGCCATAGTTCTATAGTGGTAGGAAGCCATAGAGCTATATTGGTAGGCAGCCACAGTTCTAGTAGTAGGCAGCCATAGTTCTATATTGGTAGGCAGCCACAGTTCTAGTGGTAGGCAGCCACAGTTCTAGTAGTAGGCAGCCATAGTTCTATATTGGTAGGCAGCCACAGTTCTAGTGGTAGGCAGCCATAGTTCTAGTGGTAGGCAGCCATAGTTCTAGTGGTAGGCAGCCATAGTTCTATAGTGGTATGCAGTCATAGTTCTATAGTGGTATGCAGCCATCGTTCTATAGTGGTAGGTAGCCATAGTTTTAAAGTGGTCGTTAGCCATAGTTCTATCAGGGTATGTAGCCATATTTCTATTGTGATAGATGCTAGGTAGCCATATGTCCATAGTTGTAAGTACCCATAGGTCTATAGTGGTACGTACTCATATTTCTATAATGTTAGGTAGCCATAGGTCTATGGCGGTAGGCAGCCATAGTTCTATAGTGTCAGGCAGCCATAGTTCTATATTAGTACATCCATTTGATACTCCTGACCGGGGACGAGCACAACACGATTTACCTGTTAGTGGGCCATACCAATCTAGTTTATGTGATGTACTCGAATTACGGGGGGGGGGCGCTTACTCTCCCACCCATTAACCTCCCCTGGCCCTCTAACAATATTTCCACCTACCCACAAATGTCAGTTATCATTGTATCTGATTCGGGCTTTCCCCCATTGACCTACCCCCCACCCACCCACCCGCTGTGTATTTCGGTTAGGAGTCCTTCGCGGTTACTTATTAATTAACTTCAACTGTATCATACAAATAACTTCAACTGTATCATACAAATAACTTCAACTGTATCATACAAAAAACTTCAACTGTATCATACAAATAACTTCAACTGTATCATACAAATAACTTCAACTGTATCATACAAATTGTTTGTACCTATGGTTGCCTTAGATCCAAAGAATTGCTTGCTTAAAATACGGAAAAGGACATTTATAAACGATGAGTAAATAAATTAACTTCATGACAAAAATAGATCAGTGGCGTATCTCGTAAAAACGTTAAGATGGGGCACAAGCATGTGTGAGGTGCCAAAAGAGATACGTGCTCATTCTGTTTCAACTTACAACAAACCAATTCTCGAGGTTAGGCCACCTGGTGGTCAATGAACCGTCTGCTGCAAAGAGTGGCGGCCAATGAAGACATTCATCAACTCAAGGGAAAAGTGGTCCACTGTTCCTGTATCTAATCTAATACTCTGGACACTTGAGATTACTCTCTTAAAGCTTTGACCAACACCTGAGCAATCTGCTCCATCTGCTGACCATTGCCATACAACACTGTCAGAGCGTAGGACCCTCCTGCCGCCCTAACCTCCCCGGCTATGTCCAGCGCGGGGCGCGAAGTCAACAGGTGCACCACTGTTTCAGAGGCTAGGCTGCAATGTCAGCAGTTCGAGTCCCTGTTGTGGTTTAGTATGTTTATGAACGAGTTGATGTGGCAGTGCTCCGTTCTCATTTGCCACGAATTTCTAGAAATGATAGGTGAAAGAATGGTGTGATTGTTGCATGTGGACTGGGTGACGTGTTGACTGTTGTGTGTGGACTGGGTGATGTGTTGACTGTTGTGTGTGGACTGGGTGATGTGTTGGCTGCAGGAAGAGTCAGGTGAGGTAGCGTGGGGGATAATGTGGAGAGTCTTTTAATTTTTGGTGTTACAAGAAGGGTTAACCACCAAGAAGATGTTCTTCAGCACCCAACCTCATTCACAATAGAAGACTTAACCACCGCAAAGATGTTCTTCAGCACCCAAACTCATTCACAATAGAAGAGTTAACCACCGCAAAGATGTTCTTCAGCACCCAACCTCATTCACAATAGAAGAGTTAACCACCGCAAAGATGTTCTTCATCACCCAACCTCATTCACAATAGAAGAGTTAACCACCAAGAAGATGTTCTTCAGCACCCAACCTCATTCACAATAGAAGAGTTAACCACCAAGAAGATGTTCTTCAGCACCCAACCTCATTCACAATAGAAGAGTTAACCACCGCAAAGATGTTCTTCAGCACCCAACCTCATTCACAATAGAAGAGTTAACCACCAAGAAGATGTTCTTCAGCACCCAACCTCATTCACAATAGAAGAGTTAACCACCAAGAAGATGTTCTTCAGCACCCAACCTCATTCACAATAGAAGAGTTAACCACCAAGAAGATGTTCTTCAGCACCCAACCTCATTCACAATAGAAGAGTTAACCACCAAGAAGATGTTCTTCAGCACCAAAACTCATTCACAATAGAAGACTTAACCACCGCAAAGATGTTCTTCAGCACCCAAACTCATTCACAATAGAAGAGTTAACCACCGCAAAGATGTTCTTCAGCACCCAACCTCATACACAATAGAAGAGTTAACCACCGCAAAGATGTTCTTGATCACCCAACCTCATTTACAATAGAAGAGTTAACCGCCAATAAGATGTTCTTCAGCACCCAACCTCATTCACAATAGAAGACTTTACCACCAAGAAGATGTTCTTCAGCACCCAAACTCATTCACAATAGAAGAGTTAACCACCGCAAAGATGTTCTTCAGCACCCAAACTCATTCACAATAGAAGACTTAACCACCGCAAAGATGTTCTTCAGCACCCAAACTCATTCACATAGAAGACTTAACCACCGCAAAGATGTTCTTCAGCACCCAACCTCATTCACAATAGAAGACTTAACCACCGCAAAGATGTTCTTCAGCACCCAACCTCATTCACAATAGAAGAGTTAACCACCAAGAAGATGTTCTTCGGCACCCAACCTCATTCACAATAGAAGAGTTAACCACCAAGAAGATGTTTTCAGCACCCAACCTCATTCACAATAGAAGACTTAACCACCGCAAAGATGTTCTTCAGCACCCAACCTCATTCACAATAGAAGAGTTAACCACCAAGAAGATGTTCTTCAGCACCCAACCTCATTCACAATAGAAGAGTTAACCACCAAGAAGATGTTTTCAGCACCCAACCTCATTCACAATAGAAGAGTTAACCACCAAGAAGATGTTCTTCAGCACCCAACCTCATTCACAATAGAAGAGTTAACCACCAAGAAGATGTTCTTCAGCACCCAACCTCATTCACAATAGAAGAGTTAACCACCAAGAAGATGTTCTTCAGCACCCAACCTCATTCACAATAGAAGAGTTAACCACCGCAAAGATGTTCTTCAGCACCCAACCTCATTCACAATAGAAGAGTTAACCACCAAGAAGATGTTCTTCAGCACCCAACCTCATTCACAATAGAAGAGTTAACCACCGCAAAGATGTTCTTCAGCACCCAACCTCATTCACAATAGAAGAGTTAACCACCAAGAAGATGTTCTTCAGCACCCAACCTCATTCACAATAGAAGAGTTAACCACCAAGAAGATGTTCTTCAGCACCAAAACTCATTCACAATAGAAGACTTAACCACCGCAAAGATGTTCTTCAGCACCCAAACTCATTCACAATAGAAGAGTTAACCACCGCAAAGATGTTCTTCAGCACCCAACCTCATACACAATAGAAGAGTTAACCACCAAGAAGATGTTCTTCAGCACCCAACCTCATTCACAATAGAAGAGTTAACCACCAAGAAAATGTTTGTCAGCACCCAACCTCATTCACAATTGACCGAGTTATCTGCCGTGGGCTTCCTTGACTTTGTTTTTTAGTCCCATAACTTCGTGGTCGTTATAACCTCGTAGTCGTAGGGGGTTCTAATGTTCTAATGATTCTCGGGCTTGGTAGACCTGGCGGCGCCCATCTCCTCTCCAGGTCAGCGGAGGACTTTCTTAGCGTTAGTCATTCATCAACATTTTTATAGTGGCCTTAACGTGGGATCGATCCCACGCCCCTCAGTTTGTGAGGTGATTCAGCCGCTTCTTTGACTCTTACCATGTTGAAAAAGATAAATAACTACGACACAGAAATACAAGAGTGGTCAACGCATCGGTCACACTCTAAACACACAAACGTCCCGTCCCTATGGTCATTTTACTTTTTGTAAGCCCTAGCATGCACCTTTATTACGAGTCACACATTGTTCCCTCTCTGCACAATAACAACAATAATATTATAAGTAACTTTCCTTCAGTCGATACCTTGCTTTAAAACTACGTCAGAAGACATTTGCCCATCCAGAGCCACAAAACCTCGAGGTCTGCTCGTGATTCTCGCCCATGTTATTATTTGAGGCAAGAGTACAGCCGCTCGTACATCAATGATTTTACCATTTTGATGTTCCGTTCCCCTCGCCAACTCCTCACACGAGATGCTGTCTCGGTTTATTTCCGTTTTATTCAGCATATGTTTCATTAGCAGCAAGGTTTGTTTTCCGAGCATGTTTTTAATATTCTCAAAGTGCGAGGTACTCAATAACTCGTGAAACGTTGGTGCGATGGAAGGCTGCAGTCTTCTCCTCTTGGTCTCTGAGACAAAATAAAAATAAATCTTAACTTTAACCCCGGGAGGGGGTGGGCTGGTTGAGTAATGATGTCAGTGTGCCGCTTGGGGGAGGGGGGTGATCTAGGGGTGCTAGTGTGCCGGTGTGGTTGTGCCGATATAGGGCTGCCGTTGGTGCGGCACCACAATATAGGGGTGATGGTGTGTCGCTGTGGTTGTGCCGATATAGGGCTGCGGTTGGTGCGGCACCACAATATAGGGGTGATATTGTGCCGGTGTGGTTGTGCCGATATAGGGCTGCCGTTGGTGCGGCACCACAATATATGGGTGATGGTGTGCCGCTGTGGTTGTGCCGATATAGGGCTGCCGTTGGTGCGGCACCACAATATAGGGGTGATGGTGTGCCGCTGTGGTTGTGCTGATATAGGGCTGCGGTTGGTGCGGCACCACAATATAGGGGGGATGGTGTGCCGGTATGGTTGTGCCGATATAGGGCTGCCGTTGGTGCGGCACGACAATATAGGGGTGCTAGTGTGCCGTGTGATTGTGCCGATATAGGGTGTTCTTTGGTGCGGCACCACAATATAGGGGTGATGGTGTGCCGGTGTGGTTGTGCCGATATAGGGCTGCCGTTGGTGCGGCACCACAATATAGGGGTGATGGTGTGCCGAGAAGTGCTGCCGATATAGGGCCGCTGTTGATGGTATTTTTGAGATGAGATTTCGGTGCCGGTACAGGGGTGGTGGTGCCCATGAGATTGTGGTGCCGGTACAGGGGTGATGGTGCCCATGTGAGGGAGCTGTTGTTGTTTTTATGCCACCCTCACGGCACGAATCTATCAGGTAAATAGCATACGTATCTCCATAAAACAGAGATTCCATGCAAAGCCACGCCGAACAGAGGAATAGTCTTGAAGTATAATAAATTCCTTAAATAACTTAGAGATTTGTAGATTGCTGTGACGTAATAGTTCGTAGTTCCACACGCATAAGAACTTTTCAAATATTTTAAAACTATGGGTTGTTTTTTTGTCAAAAGCCCAAGTTACTTATCCTTGTTTGATACATACGAAATGTTAAACTTCCTGAAATGTACACAAAGTATTTTATAATTATAAATCCTCAAATTCTCTTTTTACATCGTTCCCTTTTCCAAAATTAAAATATAAGCTAAAACAATGACGTCATATTATATTTTTTACGGCGAGAATCTTTAATTTATAATTATTTTCACACCACCTGATGCTCACCTTGTATTAAAATATAAGCTCAAACAATAAGGTATAGCATTACGGTTCCCTCCAGCCAGCCAGCCAGTGAGTGACTTGGGCTATTATAATGTTTATTCAATGAAGAATTATTTTTATTTTATAAATCTGTTCTGTAAGACCAACCTATTCGCCCCTTCATCCAATACATATTCTTAGCATTATGTTTGCTAAATTTCTCTATTCTCAGTTTGGTGTTCAAGAACTTCCACGGATATGTACATCTATATACAAATATAGTTAAAAAACGTTAATTATTTATGTAATGCTAGTCATCGCCTCGTGTTTTCAATGTATAGACGATGTTTTCTTTTACTTCTCTACACATTCTGGCCAGCTGTTTCCCCGTCAACATCATCCGAGCCAAGGGTCAGCGTACATCTGACCAGCTCCAAGGGTCAGCTTACATATGACCAGCTCCAAGGGTCAGCGTACATCTGACCAGCTCCAAGGGTCAGCGTACATCTGACCAGCTCCAAGGGTTAGCGTACATCTGACCAGCTCCACGGGTCAGCGTACATCTGACCAGCTCCACGGGTCAGCGTACATCTGACCAGCTCCAAGGGTTAGCGTACATCTGACCAGCTCCACGGGTCAGCGTACATCTGACCAGCTCCAAGGGTTAGCGTACATCTGACCAGCTCCACGGGTCAGCGTACATCTGACCAGCTCCAAGGGTTAGCGTACATCTGACCAGCTCCAAGGGTTAGCGTACATCTGACCAGCTCCAAGGGTTAGCGTACATCTGACCAGCTCCACGGGTCAGCGTACATCTGACCAGCTCTAAGGGTTAGCGTACATCTGACCAGCTCCACGGGTCAGCGTACATCTGACCAGCTCCACGGGTCAGCGTACATCTGACCAGCTCCAAGGGTCAGCGTACATCTGACCAGCTCCAAGGGTTAGCGTACATCTGACCAGCTCCAAGGGTTAGCGTACATCTGACCAGCTCCACGGGTCAGCGTACATCTGACCAGCTCCAAGGGTCATCGTACATCTGACCAGCTCCAAGGGTTAGCGTACATATGACCAGCTCCACGGGTCAGCGTACATCTGACCAGCTCCAAGGGTCAGCGTACATCTGACCAGCTCCAAGGGTTAGCGTACATCTGACCAGCTCCACGGGTCAGCGTACATCTGACCAGCTCCAAGGGTTAGCGTACATCTGACCAGCTCCACGGGTCAGCGTACATCTGACCAGCTCCAAGGGCCATGTTCTCTTCAAGGCTCAAAAAAAAATCTACTCGTTTACATCAAGCTGCACATCTTTTGGTGAAATAATTTACTAAATTAGTTTCGCGGTTATTCTTAATTGCTTCGCGACATCTTAAAGATCTCGGAAACGCGCTTTTTGTATTTTAAAAAACTGAATAATACAAATTATAAAGTTAAACATGTTACCATTGCAAACGAAGAAGAGATTATGACATCCACGTCAGTTATCTTTCTTTGTATTTGAAATAAACGACACACGAAATAAAAACTCAAATTACTGTATTTTAACATTTTTATCCTGTCCTTTATAGTACACTTACATTTAATATTAAGTTGATATCTGCTCATTTACCGACATCTTTGGGACCTTTGAGATTTGTGAGACATGTGACATCCTTGAGACCTCTGAGAGCTGTGAGACCTGTGACATCTTTGGGACCTCTCAGAGTCATGTCATTAGATTTTGTTTTATTCCTTCCACCGCTGCACAAACCACACCTCACACCTTTTTTAAAATCTTTTTTTTAAATAAGTATTTTTTTAAGCTATAATTGAAAAATGTTGATGACAAACTAAACCCAAATGTCGTGAATATGTGACTTCTTTCCCTTGTCATATTCATGTCATATTCCTACTCACCAAAGAGAGTTACCTCCTTTGACTCACCCCTCTTTTCCAACACACACCCCCGTCATAGAAAATAATAGGGAAAAAAACTTACAACAAAAAGCTTACATCCTAAATGGCCACGAGGGAACAAGGCGGGTCGTGAACACTTCCATCCCTTGCACCTCCACCATCGCCCGTGCGTGAGGCAGCGGCACACGAGTCATCTCCCCTTGGGTTACCACATTTTACCACGCTGTAGTCCCCGAACTGACTTGCGTCCTCATTTATGATCCCCCTCCTCCCCCTGCTTTTAAGCCCAAATATTCAATTTTTTTTACATTTTCTTTATATCCCCCCTCATGTTCTCACCCTCGTCGGCCCCTCTTTGTTTCCTGCTCCCTCATTCACGCGAGTTTCACTCTCTTCTTGATAGTATTTTTTTTTATTCCACGAGCGTCCAAACTGATCGCCAGCGGTAAACACAGTTTTCCCAGCACGTGAGTCGGGTCTGCTCACCCTTACCTCCACACGGTAGACTTGTACCTGCGAGCATCACTACTACTGCTCACCCGTCGCTAGAGCTTTTACCTGGATACTCAAATCTTCCAGCATTTCATCGTCAACGGAACGAAAGAAAAAAATAATAAAATGTTTGCTCGAATTCCGCAGACTAATTTTATTTCTTCAAACGTATTTTAATGAGTTTAAGAGCAACATTTTTAATACTATCCAAGGAAGAATAAACTGCAGCATTAAATATCGATTGGAGCACGGGATGTATGAAACATTTCCTTGTTTAATTCATTGATTAGTTTGGTTTTGAAGTTTATTTTTGTTTGATAAAAAAAATTGAAGTGTCCGCATATTTCCGAAAAAAAACAACAAAAAAAAACCAACAAAAAAACCCACCCATATCTGTGTAGAAGATGTTGAAATATTTATCTGTTAGTCGAGTGATCCTGGGGGAATTTTAGATTTACATACAACATTTTTTAGTTTTATTCGGAAATAATGTTTTGAAGGAAAAATACTTAGATAAATGACAGAAGGAGTTAATTTGTATTCATGAAGATTGTGAATGTAAATAAGTTAGAGTTAGAGTTAGGGCTAGAGCTAGAGTTAGGGTTAGAGCTAGAGTTAGAGTTAGGGTTAGGGTTAGTTAGTGTGCACAAAGTGACACCGAATCAAATATCTTTTTTTATATTTTAGGAGCTCTTAGGCAAAAATTAACAGAACAAACTTTCTAATTATCTGTGTTAGACTATCTTAAAACTTCAATTGATCGAGTCCACATTTCTTTGTGGGCCCTCACTCTCGTGTGAGTTCCTCGGGAATCGGATATTACCTGAACATTCTAATCAAAAGGTAAGTTCAATTTTTTTTAAACGTCAATTACATTTATATTAATTGGACCTCGCGTGACTTGAACAGTTTTTACGTGCATGCCGATTCACGAACAATTAACTCTATTGGGTCTTCTGTGGAGAGTCTCTCGCATTCTTCATAACACAGCGAGAGATTATTGAAAACGCGAGACTGACGTGAGTTCAATTTATTGACTCGTGTATTGTTTTCATTCTTTAGTTTTGCGTTCATGTTATTACAACTTTGATCATGTTTCTGCCTAATGCCGGGAACCTAATCATAATTTTTAAATCCCTTATATTAACTTCCAAATATTGTCTGTGGTGCTTCGTACGTCGGGCGGAAAAACAAAAGTCAAAAACCACTTCCCGTGATGCCATCGAGCTGAAATTTGGCACATAGACTCGTGCTACCTAACAATGCATTGTATCAAAATTTCAGATCGATCGAACGTACCGTAATTAAATTAATGCATGTTTAATTTATCTCTATATAATATATGTAATGCAAATTCACGGTTTGTTATTGTTTTTCTTTCACGTGCCATTTGATTTCACGCGTTGACGCCACCCGTCTATGTCCACACCCCCTCCCGTCCCTTCCCCCGGTTTTAAAGCCAGGGGATATCACTCGGTGTCACTCTGTAAATGTTTGTCGCGTTTGAACATAATCAATACTTTTAGTTATGTCTCATATATAAGGGATTTATAGTCAAAAACGTTGTTTTTACGGGTTTGTTTTATTAAAAATTATTTGTGGATTTGATCTTGTTAGTTGCCCAGTGGCGACTTGTTAGAAAAAGGGAGAGTGTAGGGTTGGTGGGGGTGGGGGAGTTGCAAACTACAGACCTTGGTTTTTTGCTAGTTTATCAGAGTCCTGGCCACTTTCAGGATCTAGATCTCAGCTTATCCGCCCCTGACTCCTCAATTCTTGAAAACCGACACTGCCCCGATTTATTAGTGAATGAAGGTCAAGGTCATTGTAATGTGTCGCCTAGTTTTATTGTGTCCTCAATATATCGTGTCCATCAAACCTGAGAAATATTACCTGACGTCACATCAACACATCAATACATCAACACGTCAATACATCAACACGTCAACACATCAACACATCAACACATCAACACGTCAACACATCAACACATCAATACGCTTTGTGCTTTACTTAATACTATTTGTTGTATCTCTTCTCATGTTTTCTATAAAACATGATTTGACTTACTTCACTTATGAAACGTTGAGATGCACCAGAAAAGTAATCATTAATCACAAAGGGAGGTCGATGCTTCTCCAAAAGTTGAGATTCATTGCGGAATTGCTGGCAAGTGATGCAGCGTCGATGAGGGACCACGCATGACCCAGCCGCCTTTATTTCCCTAACTAGTGTCAGGTACCCATTCGGAGCCCGGGAACAAATCCTTGCCTTCACATGGATTGGAACACGTGACAATCGGTACGCCAACCGAGCGCGCATGCCACTCGACCACTGTGCCCCACCTCAATCTTCCCACGAATCACCACTATGAAGAATGCCATTTTTAAAAAATTAAAAAAATAATGTTCTCGCTGGGGCTTGAACCCAGGACCTTCCGCGTGTAAGGTATAATATACGATCCATTTTGCTATCACCATCATTATATTACATATGTTGGTTATTTAGCCAACATTATATTACATGATTTTGGATAAACCCAACATAATATTACATGAGTTTTTTATATCAAATACTACATTAAGCGGGTTAGGCATATACAAATATATATTATATTTTTTAATATATGCTAATAAATGCTATATTATACCACATATTTTTGGTACATGCAATATTATACCATATCTTTTGGGTATGTGCAACATTATATCACAATTTTTGGGTATATCCAACATTTAACCACATGTTTTGGGCTTATGCAACATTATACAAATTTTGTCTCTGATATCTCCAGTAAGCGATTGATGTAATGTAATGTCCAGTGGCTACATAGACATTACAACAGATATATCCAGTAAGCGATTGATGTCATGGACTGTCCAGTGGCTACATAGATATTACAACAGATATATCCAGTAAGCGATTGATGTCATGTACTGTCCAGTGGCTACATAGACATTACAACAGATATATCCAGTAAGCGATTGATGTCATGTACTGTCCAGTGGCTACATAGACATTACAACAGATATATCCAGTAAGCGATTGATGTCATGTAATGTCCAGTGGATACATAGACATTAAAACAGATATATCCAGTATACAGATTTAAAATTTCTTTCTCCGTTTTATATTTGTTCATACGCGTGAATATTATCTGATGCTATCATACCTTAGCTATCTATATATATATAATTCTCTTCGTGGTCGGACCCTGCGAGACAAGCTGCAAGTATGTTCAACAGATACTAATTTTAGAAAGCAGCGCACCAAATTACTCCACCAATGCATCAAAAGGTGTGCAAATTAAATATGCGCTGTAAAAAAAGAATTATATGACGTCATTGTTTTCGCTGATATTTTAATTTTGTAAACAGGGAACAATGTAAAAAGTTATAAAATACTTTCAGAAAATTTAATATTTCGTATTGATCAAACAAGGACAAGTTAGTTGGGATTTTGAAAAAGGTGGGCGCCGTTGACATTAAAAAAGTGCATTTTTTTCAAAATAAATAGATTTCAGCTGAACACTTCCGTCATTTTTTACGGGTGATACGCCGCGGGTCTCTCCAGAGTTCCTTCTTTTCATTCACTCACAGTCGTTTGCCCAAACCCACCCCATTTTGACAACCGTGTCTTTCAGGAAGACTTCACCCGTCACTAAATCATTAGCGGCGTATGCTACGCCGCAGGTCAGCTAGTTGTGAATATTATCTGATGATATCATACCTTAGCTATTGTGAATATGATCTGGTGCTATTATACCTTAGCTATTGTGAATATGATCTGGTGCTATTATACCTTAGCTATTGTGAATATGATCTGGTGCTATTATACCTTAGCTATTGTGAATATGATCTGGTGCTGTTATACCTGAGCTATTGTGGATATGATATGGTGCTGTTATACCTGAGCTATTGTGGATATGATCTGGTGCTGTTATACCTTAGCTATTGTGGATATGATCTGGTGCTGTTATACCTTAGCTATTGTGGATATGATCCGATGCTATTTTACCTGAGCTATTGTGGATATGATCCGATGCTTATTATACCTGAGCTATTGTGGATATGATACGATGCTATTATACCTGAGCTTTTGTGGATATGATCCGATGCTATTATACCTTAGCTATTGTGGCTATGATCTGGTGCTGTTATACCTTAGCTATTGTGGATATGATCCGATGCTATTTTACCTGAGCTATTGTGGATATGATCCGATGCTTATTATACCTGAGCTATTGTGGATATGATACGATGCTATTATACCTGAGCTATTGTGGATATGATCCGATGCTATTATACCTGAGCTATTGTGGATATGATACGATGCTATTATACCTGAGCTATTGTGGGTATGATACGATGCTATTATACCTGAGCTATTGTGGGTATGATCCGATGCTATTATACCTGAGCTATTGGACAACCTTGCACCCTACTGGCCACAATTACTCTCACGACAAATCTCCCTTTAACAAGGGCCATAACTCCGCTCCTCACAGCCAACATTATCTCCCATGAACAAAGTGAGTCCATATGGAGCCACGCAGAAATACTTGAGGCTCTGACATTTTCATGCGTATTTTATTTATGTGGCAGATCGGAGGCCCGACTTAAACACCGACCTATTTATACAACTCTTGGGGGTTTACCCTGGCGCGAGGCGCCCCCCCCCCTAACACGTGCCAAACAGTGCCAGGAGTGTTGACCTTGCCGTCCTGCACCTGCTGGCGCCCTGGCCACTTGGTTCGTTGCACAATCTGCCATAACCGGGTGGGGGGTTAGGGGAGGGGGGATGGGAGTGCAGTCCAGTGGGACCTGAGTAATACATGGGTCTGATAAGTATTGGGACGAGGTGCTAGTTGTGTATGATAAGTGGTTGTACGAGGTGCATGCTACTAGTGTATGATAAGTGGTGGGTCGAGGTGCCACTTGTGTCTGATAAGAGGTGGGAGTGGTCACTTCTATTGATATGTTGATCTGAATGTCTATCTGATGCTATGCTGTCCTTTTCGTAGGTCGCCATTGGCCATTGGCCCTTTGAGACAGTGACTAGTTTCTGTTGTTGGGGGTGTTACTCTACAATGCGCCTTTCCCTAATCTAATCTGTAGTGGATTTAGCTAGGAAAGAAAGTCCTCTAATCTTATCATACTAGTGTATTACCCGTCCAAAATGACGGACGTTTTCAGCTGAAATCTATTTACTTTGAAAAGATGCGCATCAGAATAAAAAGTAATGTAATACAGAACTTTTATTTATTTTATTGATTTGTATTTTATTCATTTATTTTCATATTGCACAATTTTATGTGGAACGTTTGAAAAGAGTTATTTTTTGGTGCAGTAAATTGGTGTGCTGCTTTCTAAAATTAATAGCGTCACTGACAGACAGACATGACAGACGGGACATACATTGCAAATTATGTTTATTGATCGTTTACATACAGACGTTCGTTCTATACAGAAGATTATTGCGTCCTACGCTAATCAATGGCTTATGTCCAGCCTTGCATTTGTATTAAAGTTTTGAATCTTGAGAGAATGTTGATTTTCCTGGTTTGCCCAGACAACCCACCTCGCGTCTGAATTCCGGACGGTCATAACGAAAATTTGTATGTGTCTGTTCTTGCATGCGGAATAAGGAAAGTGTTTTTATCCCTATATATATCTGAGGCTTTTTATTTAGATTATCTTTGTGTTCTATTTCCAAGTTAGAATTAATTGCCTTATGTATTATTACGACTTTGCTCTTTTTCCATTTACACTCTAATGTTTCTAGGTTTAGTAATTTAACTAATAGCGTTACTCTTGTCGGTTTTGAATATTCTCCAGTAATTAATATTGCATGAATGTACGGTGGATTAAGCTATGTCAGAAAGACTTCAAATGTTTTGTGGGTTTATTGGACAATAAGAAGTAATACGTTTTTGAGTGCCGTCATTTACTTTTCTTTGATTTTTTTTTCATTTTCCAGTTGAATTCCACATTTGTTAATATTGTTCATTTAACTCCATACATCTCTCCGCTAAATAACTTGCCAAAAATACCTGGCTTATACAATGATATTTAGTCGGCGAGTTCTTGAGTTTATACTTCCGTACATCTTCTATCGCTTGTACCAGCTCAGGTTTCCTATAAAATTCTTATCGTTTGATGCTGACAGAAGTGTTCTCAAATTCACGACCTACAGGTCACATATGTCTTTGTCTTCATTCTACCGTAAGACGCAGAGTGACGTGTGGGAAACATAGTGTAATGAAAAGTGCCTTAAAATGTTTTTCATAAGTTTTTAGGACGGGTATTTTGTTCAAAAGAGTTTAACTCGATATCCACATTGTCTTAAGTCTGGTATTAGCTATGTGATCTTTACCTCACTTGTATTTATTAAATAATTCATTGTTTTGGCGTTCATTAAATTCTTCAATTATTTTTACTTTAACTTTAGAAATTCAAACTCATTTATTTGAACTAAATAAATAGATCAATATTAAAACGTTCCAACATAAAACAGGTTGTATTCAAAACGAGTCTATTAATATTTGTACAGACAGTACGAGCAGAGGCGTCACTAGGGTTGGTGTCACCCGGGGCGGTAGCTCATGGTGTCACCCCTTCACGACTGAAGGGGCCGTCCATAAATGACGTCACGCGAGGTTGCCGATTTTTACCCCACCCTCCCCCAGCGTCATACTTTGTCACAAAAACTTAGACCCCACCCCTTTTTTACGATATGACGTCACAAAGCTTTGACACCCCTCCCCCAAGCCGTATTTTCTCAATTAGTATGTTGCAAATTATTTTTTGTCATTTAAATATGTATTTAGGGTAAGTCTGCACTGTAATATCGTAACACGCGTGAAGTCATTGAAAACGTAATTAAATAAATGGTAAACAATCAAATATTTAAGTGGAACTTTTATTTAAAGTTTCGCGTTTTTGATGTGACGTCACATTTCTTAAACACCCCCTCCTCGTACCACATCGTCACAGATGCGTGGACCCCCCCTATGGCGGATTAAAAGGGGGGGTGCTGAACGGGCTAAAGCCCCCAATAATTTAAGGGCCCCCCAAACTTTTTATGAATTATAGTGTATAATAAAGATGCAGGCCATTATGTTTGTACGAATCCCTGAAAATGCCTTGGACAGTCATACGGCAATGCTGCAAATGAGTAGGAAGTATAACGGAAACCAGGCTATTCTTCGTGAGAAGTGCATTGTAGCTCATTATGTGCCGTGCACAGCTCATTCCTTTAATTTGGTTGGGTAAAAGAGCAGCAGGTTTGTCCTACTGCGGTCAGATTTTTTTGTCTTCTGCAAAATCTTTATACCCGACTTGTTGCATCTACTCATCGTTGACAGGTACTTCAAAAACATATGAAATTGATACATGCTAACAAAGCCTTGTCTGACACAAGATGGTCAGCCTGACATTATGCTGTAAGGTCTGTTAATAGCTCATACCATGAGAATATCGCAGCACTGGAAGAATTAGCAACGAATGAAAATCAGCCACGTGACTGCCGACTTGAAGAAGAAGGATTTCTAAAGGAAATTGAACAACTGGAAGTCGCTATTTTACTTGAAATTTGGGAAACAATTTTAGAAAGGAAGTCTCTCATTGAGTTTGTTAAAAAATAGCATTCTTAATTTTATTCCTATGAAGACAAAGGAAAGGAAAAGTCCGTGGTAAAAACAGTGTAAACAATCTTCAATACTATCAAACAAAAAAGAAAGCGTCAGTTTGATAAATGGGACATCAACAAAACAGTATTCTCCTGGAGAAAAAAATTCAAGATTGAGGTATTTCTGGTAATCATTGACAAACTTTCTTAAGCCCTACAACATTGGTTAGGTGCATATAAATACATCCATGAGAAATTTGGCTTTCTTACAAACCTAACTGAGCTCAGCACTTTCGCCACCCGATGGGCAGCAGCCAAGTTAATGGAAGAACATTCAAGTGATTTCGAAGAAGGGGTCGGGTAAATCCGAAGCAACCGTTTCGTCCCCCTCAATTTACTAGCAACGCCATCGAGCGGTGCCGGGTTTAGGGCCAGCGCCAGTACGGATTAGCAAAAAGTGCCGCGAAGAACGCATTGGACGCCAGCTCTGAGGAAACCTTCCAGTGGGGGTTGCACCCTAGGTAGGTCTTTGATGATCCCCCGGTCTGCGGCGGTCCTAACCATGGAGACCCGTGTGCTTTGCCGGGATGGCGCCAAAGTGGTAGCGGGTCGTAGTAGGGAAATTCCACCACCTCCTTGTGAGGGCAACTTAGTGGGAGGCATCTTCGACTGTATGTCCTGGATGCCAGTGGCCGCTTCAGAAGCGACCGCTTTTGGGGGGTTCCTCAGCTGTTACGTCCCTTTGGTGGCCAGATGGCTAAGGGGGTCTTCCGGGAAGACCCATAAAGAGCACTAGGCTCGGGGCTTCTGATTTTCTTCCACATGTAGGTTCATGAGTGATTTCGAAGACTGCTTACCTTCAGAATTAGTCCAATTTTCAGAACTCTTAAAAAAGTTATTGTCCAGCCCCAGGCTCAGGGTAAGGAAAAGGAATTAGCACAAAGCGAAACTCAAAAAACTTGCACAGAGCTAAAAATGTTGCTGCTTTTGAATGAGCTATATTTCACACAGTCCTTTACAAATGTACACATCGCACTTCGCATCTATCTTTCAATGATGACATCAAACTGCAGCTGAGAGCGATCCTTTTCAAAGTTGAAAAGAATATATAATGAGTTAGAATTTGCATGGGACGAAAAAGGCTGAATATGCTCTCTCTAATGAGCATTGAAAAGGAACTTGTAAGCTTACTCAGCTTTATTGACTTGATTGAAAACTTCGCCATTTGAAAAATTCGCAAACGAAAGTTGTAGGTTGAAATAATAATCATACATATTTTTCAATAATTTTTGTTATTTCAAATAGAGAAAAGAATTCGTTACCTCATGAATTTTTTATATTAAAATACGGAATAACGCGTAATACTATTCTTTACGGGGGCGCGTTCGTAAGCACTAAACAGCGTAAGTCGGGATGGGACCGTCGTAACCGGAGGACTACCTGTATATAAACATGCATATCTATGCTTTCACGCCTTTAATAAATATATATATATAAAATATTAACTCAAAGACATTGAAATCATAATTTTCCTCAAGAAAAACATCAACAAAGAAAACCCATCTTTTGATTTTTTTTCTTTGGGTGGTGATAAAAATCGTATTCCCCCCACCCCACTGTGGTGGAGGGAGTCGTGAGGTGGGATTCGTTCATGCTGTCGGTGTGTCCAAGCCCAAATGGCTTTATATCTTTTAAAACAGAAGACAATGCCTCTTTCATTCCAGCCTTTTTTGAAGATCTCTCTGCTGCGACTATTTCTTTTCTTTTTTTCTAATTTGTTTTAATGTTGTTCGTGTGTTGGGACTGTTTTATTATTGCAAGTTAACTGATATTTTTTTAATAAGAATTTTCGCGTTTAAAGTATTTCATTGTATTTCTTAATTTCTTTCTAGATTAAAAAAAAATTGTCATCTTTTGTTTTCTGACATAAAATCGTACACAGTAAAATTTTAGGCTCGGGTGTCACCCCCTGATGGGTGTCACCCGGG
Source organism: Ampullaceana balthica (assembly GCA_944989445.1). Lineage (NCBI taxonomy): Eukaryota > Metazoa > Mollusca > Gastropoda > Lymnaeidae > Ampullaceana > Ampullaceana balthica. The sequence goes on from CALYLW010000986.1 coordinate 303,435, forward strand.
GCGGCCCGCCCCCCCCCCGCCCCCCCTAGTGACGCCACTGAGTACGAGTTTTAAAAAACAACAACTATCAAATGACAAAATGAGATTATGTAAAATTAGCATACACTATTTGTTTTAAGTAATAAAAAATTAGGGCTGCGGAAATTAACGTTTTAAAATGTAATCGATTAAAATTAATTTAATCGATTAAAATTTGATTAAGAAAATAGTTCATTTCTTTTTTTTAAATTTATTAATATTTTTTTTACTTACATACTTTCCCATCCTATTATTATTATTTATTTAGACGTACATACGTAAATAAAAAGATTTTTCGTTCTTATTTCTTGCATAGCAGAAACGAATTTGCTGTGTTGTGTCACAAAATTTTGGCACCATGCAATTACCGCGACTTAACCGAGTCCCCGAAAATAATGAATCGCAACTTAACGGGATCTATATATGCGCTATACAAATATAATTAATCGAAATTAATCGATTAATCGATTAAATTTTTCCCCGATTAATTGAACGAAATATTTTTAAAACAGTACCAGCCCTAAAAAAAATATGTTACTTTTCAACAGAAGGTTGTTACTATAATTCATTCTTTTGCGTTCCTTTAAAATGTATCACATACAAGCATGTTATCTGAGATATCAGTTTGACAAGACAATACCTCATACAAACTTATAGTTCGTTGATGCAATGTGAAACACTCACGAAACATTCCTGTATTATAATCTGATGTGTGATTGAAGCTGTACTTTGACTTAATGAAAGATATTCAATCAAAAAAGATTTTATGATTATTTTATAATATTTTTTTTACTCATTCATTGTTCAACATCTTCTTAATTAAACTGTGTAAGGTTTTCTCTAAATACCTTATAACTGAAATATTCCCAAGAAATGTGTCATTATTTCAATTGTAAAATTTATTAAAAGTCATAGTTTCTCACTTATTTATTAATTTTAAATTTGATACAAAACCTAAATATTTATACAACTCGTGGATTCTCTCTTATTTCTCTGAGAAATCTTTATACAAAACCTAATCGTCTATTTTGCTGGTGTCAATGTTCATAAGACACAAAAACTTGTGACGTAACAGTGATTCCCAAATGATGAAAAATAAGGTATACTAGCGTATCACCCGTCAAAAATGAGGGAAGTTTTCAAAATAAATACACATCAGATTAAAAAATAACGTAATACAGAACTTTCATTTATTTTATTTATTTTTATTTGATTCATTTATTGTTATATTGAACAACTTTATGCGTAACGTTCGAAAAGAGTTATATTTGGTGCAGTAATTTTCGGTGCAGTAATTTTTGGTGCGCACTATAAAACCTAACAGCATTACATCCAAGAAGCATTACATCCATTACGGGAATTATGTATGTTGAAATACTTTATAGGATTTCCAGTGTGATGTCAGTAAATGCTGAATACTGAAGAGTTACACAGCAAGTATTGTCTCACATGCCATCACACACACATAAACAACTGTTGAAAATGTAAAAAAAAATATTAAAAAAGAAACAAATCTACGATCAGTGAAATAAGATTAGTAAAAACACGGGAAAGCAACCAGTTTCAAAGAGGAATATTTGATTTCACATTAAGTAGATTTAAGCACTGCTGTTGTATTCAGACAGTAAGATTATTTTATGATATAGATTTTATGTTCTATATCAAATTGATTGTATGTTGTTTATTTTATTTATTGTCTGTTGTATGTTATGATACTGATTGTATGTTGTATGTTATGATATTGATTGTATGTTGTATTTTATCATATTGAATGTATGTTGCATTTCATATTGATTGTATGTTGTTTATAATATTGATTGTATGTTGTATGTTATGATATTGAATGTATGCTGTATGTTATGATATTGATTGTTTGATGTATTTCATCATATTGATTGTATGATGTATTTCATCATAATGATGGTATGTTGTACATCATATAATATCCAATCATTTACTGCGAACACCAATCCAGGAAAACCAACACTTTATCAACATTTAAATCTCTAATAAAAATGCAGGACTAAACACAAACCATAGATAAGCGTAGGACGCAATAATCTTCTGTATAGAAGGAGCGTCTGTAAACAGATAAGATAAGATAAGATAAGATAAGATAAGATAACACTGTCGTATTCTGAATGTATGAAAATTTTGAATTACTAAAAAGTACAATAAAAATATTGAGAAAATGTCATTTATCTTATTCATCAGT
>CALYLW010000987.1:0-72500 GCA_944989445.1 Ampullaceana balthica
AGAAACACGAGACGGTGGTAGAATATAGGGACGTATAGCGGCTGAAGTCTAGAAACACGAGACGGTGGTAGAATATAGGGACGTATAGCGGCTGAATTCTAGAAACACGAGACGGTGGTAGAATATAGGGACGTATAGCGGCAGACGTCTAGAAACACGAGACGGTGGTAGAATATAGGGACGTATAGCGGCGGACGTCTAGAAGCACGAGACGGTGATAGAATATAGGGACGTATAGCGGCTGACGTATAGAAACACGAGACGGTGATATTATATAGGGACGTATAGCGGCTGAAGTCTAGAAACACGAGACGGTGGTAGACTATAGGGACGTATAGTGGCTGAATTCTAGAAACACGAGACGGTGGTAGACTATAGGGACGTATAGCGGCTGAAGTCTAGAAACACGAGACGGTGGTAGAATATAGGGATGTATAGCGGCTGAAGTCTAGAAACACGAGACCGTGGTAGAATATAGGGACGTATAGCGGCAGACGTCTAGAAACACGAGACGGTGGTAGAATATAGGGACGTTTAGCGGCAGACGTCTAGAAGCACGAGATGGTGGTAGAATATAGGGACGTATAGCGGCTGAAGTCTAGAAACACGAGACGGTGGTAGAATATAGGGACGTATAGCGGCTGAAGTCTAGAAACACGAGACGGTGGTAGAATGTAGGGACGTATAGCGGCAGACGTCTAGAAACACGAGGCGTTGGTAGAATATTGGGACATATAGCGGCTGAAGTCTAGAAACACGAGGCGGTGGTAGAATATAGGGAGGTATAGCGGCAGACGTCTAGAACCACGAGGCGGTGTTAGAATATAGGGACGTATAGCGGTTGAAGTCTAGAAACACGAGACGGTGGTAGAATATAGGGACGTATAGTGGCTGACGTCTAGAAGCACGAGACGGTGATAGAATATAGGACGTATAGCGGCAGACGTCTAGAAACACGAGACGGTGGTAGAATATGGGACGTATAGCGGCGCTGACGTATAGAAACACAAGACGGTGATATAATATAGGGACGTATAGCGGCTGAAGTCTAGAAACACAAGACGGTGGTAGACTATAGGGACGTATAGTGGCTGAATTCTAGAAACACGAGACGGTGGTAGAATATAGGGACGTATAGCGGCAGACGTCTAGAAACAAGAGACGGTGGTAGAATGTAGGGACGTATAGCGGCAGACGTCTAGAAACACGAGACGGTGGTAGAATATAGGGATGTATAGCGGCTGAAGTCTAGAAACACGAGACGGTGGTAGAATATAGGGATGTATAGCGGCTGAAGTCTAGAAACACGAGACCGTGGTAGAATATAGGGACGTATAGCGGCAGACGTCTAGAAACACGAGACGGTGGTAGAATATAGGGACGTATAGCGGCAGACGTCTAGAAGCACGAGATGGTGGTAGAATATAGGGACGTATAGCGGCTGAAGTCTAGAAACACGAGACGGTGGTAGAATATAGGGTCGTATAGCGACTGAAGTCTAGAAACACGAGACGGTGGTAGAATGTAGGGACGTATAGCGGCAGACGTCTAGAAACACGAGGCGTTATTAGAATATTGGGACATATCGCGACTGAAGTCTAGAAACACGAGGCGGTGGTAGAATATAGGGCCGTATAGCGGCAGACGTCTAGAACCACGAGGCGGTGTTAGAATATAGGGACGTATAGCGGCTGAAGTCTAGAAACACGAGACGGTGGTAGAATATAGGGACGTATAGTGGCTGACGTCTAGAAGCATTAGACGGTGATAGAATATAGGACGTATAGCGGCAGACGTCTAGAAACACGAGACGGTGGTAGAATATAGGGACGTATAGCGGCTGACGTATAGAAACACGAGACGGTGATATAATATAGGGACGTATAGCGGCTGAAGTCTAGAAACACGAGACGGTGGTAGACTATAGGGACGTATAGTGGCTGAATTCTAGAAACACGAGACGTTGGTAGAATATAGGGACGTAAAGCGGCAGACGTCTAGAAACAAGAGACGGTGGTAGAATAACACGGGACGGTGTTAGATAAGCGACACAAGACTGAACACAGTATGAGAACCCCAAGATGTGGATACACCAACCAGGAGCTGCGCTATCGGGCGTGGGGCAAGCGTGGTGACGGCCAAATGGTCCAAAGCTTGTGACGGAGGCGTACGCCACAGACAAATTTATAATACATGAATATTCATATAAACAGTCCGCACTGTGGGCTCTCCGCTTGTCCCGGCTACACGCGTATCTCTTATCATACAAATACCGATCATATGTTGTTAATATAGACAAACCATGCCTACTAAAAGTTAGTCAACATAATGAGATAACAATACTTGTTCTATGCCTCTAAAGGTTGCCCACACCTCTTAAATGCTCGCGAGCATTTGAGAGGTGTGGACCAACCTTAAATAACCGAGGAAGAAACCCCCGTGATTTTGAGGTTGCGTTTAAGGCGATTCTTGGAAAGCACATAGGCTACTACTACAAGAACTAAGAATGCACAAACAGAAGTAATTCCATGAAAAGTCGCCAAATATTACATCTTGTTAAAATGATTGCTGTTTAAAGTCGGCACGCATATGTGCATCATAAAAGCTATCCTGTGTTATCGGTTATCGGTCTCTCTGGCCACTCGAGGTACGAGACGGTCTTTATATAAATATGAAGAAGTATTTTAAATGAACGGAAAGTTTGGTCTTCGGAATGTGTATCATTAGTTATGTATAATATACGAATCACGTGAGTTCATGGACAGAGTACATGTAAAACTTGTCTATCAGTTTCCATGGAATGAGGTAAAATTATATGAAAGATGTAGTATAATAGTAAAGAGCAGTGCATTCATCAGTTCACCAAAAAAAATTATGTAATTCCAAAATAACGATTGTGGTGTACGTGAAAGATCGTTAAATCTTTAAGAAAGTTTTTTTCCCTTTCTTGATCTAGAATTAAAGAATTAAATTTATAAAGAAATTTTCGCATTATATGAGTCGCAATTAATCTCCTTTATTTAATACTGACACAAATGTTCACGATTTCCTGTTTAATTATTTACTCTTTCACCGGAACTTTAATCTGTCTTGCATTAAATAGTCTCTTTGAAGACGTACAAAGCTCTTTCTTCATAGTCTTTTTGAGCATGTACAGTATACATGTTAAATGAACAAAAGAAACAGAATTAAAAGAGCTGGAAATATCTAGTATAGCAATTCACACATAATGTATAAAAAAACAACATGACACACAATCGCCTTGAATTCAGGGGTGGGCAAACTTTTTAGGGCGAGGGCCGCATTAGTAAGAAATTAAACATCAAGGGGCCGCATCTAACCAATATTTAGCTTTGATTCAAGTTCAAACATCAATCAGTATCATAAATGTATTGATTTTTTCGATATCAGCGCAGGCTTCTGAGGCCGAAAACAACTCCGTAGCGGGCCGCATGTGGCCCACGGGCCGTAGTTTGCCCACCCCTAGCCTAGATGCACCAAACACTATAGTTTAGAAATGTCAGACCTTTATAGTCTTGTAACACAAGACCTTCATAGTCTATAATAACCAGACCTTCATAATCTATACTAACCAGACCTTCATAATCTATAATAACAAGACCTTCATAATGTATAATAACCAGACCTTCATAATGTATAATAACCAGACCTTCATAGTCTATAATAACCAGACCTTCATAATGTATAATAACCAGACCTTCATAATGTATAATAACCAGACCTTCATAGTCTATAATAACCAGACCTTCATAATCTATAATAACCAGACCTTCATAATGTATAATAACCAGACCTTCATAGTCTATAATAACCAGACCTTCATAATCTATAATAACCAGACCTTCATAATGTATAATAACCAGACCTTCATAATGTAAAATAACCAGACCTTCATAGTCTAGAATAACTAGACTTTCATAGTCTAGAATAACCAGACTTTCATAATCTATAATAACCAGACCTTCATAGTCTAGAATAACCAGACCTTCATAGTCTATAATAACCAGACCTTCATAGTATAGAATAACCAGACTTTCATAGTCTATAATAACCAGACCTTCATAGTCTATAATAACCAGACTTTCATAGTCTATAATAACCAGACCTTCATAGTCTATAATAACCAGACTTTCATAGTCTATAATAACCAGACCTTCATAGTCTATAATAACCAGACCTTCATAGTCTATAATAACCAGACTTTCATATTCAATAATAACCAGACGTTCATAGTCTATAATAACCAGACTTTCATAGTCTATAATAACCAGACCTTCATAGTCTATAATAACCAGACCTTCATAGTCTATAATAACCAGACCTTCATAGTCTATAATAACCAGACTTTCATATTCAATAATAACCAGACCTTCATAGTCTATAATAACCAGACTTTCATAGTCTATAATAACCAGACCTTCATAGTCTATAATAACCAGACGTTCATAGTCTATAATAACCAGACCTTCATAGTCTATAATAACCATACGTTCATAGTCTATAATAACCAGACGTTCATAGTCTATAATAACCAGACGTTCATAGTATAGAATAACCAGACCTTCATAGTATATAATAACCAGACCTTCATAGTCTATAATAACCAGACCTTCATAGTCTATAATAACCAGACTTTCATATTCAATAATAACCAGACCTTCATAGATTATAATAACCAGACCTTCATAGTCTATAATAACAAGACCTTCATAGTCTATAATAACCAGACTTTCATATTCAATAATAACCAGACCTTCATAGTCTATAATAACCAGACGTTCATAGTCTATAATAACCAGACCTTCATAGTCTATAATAACCAGACTTTCATATTCAATAATAACCAGACGTTCATAGTCTATATAACCAGACTTTCATAGTCTATAATAACCAGACCTTCATAGTCTATAATAACCAGACCTTCATAGTCTATAATAACCAGACCTTCATAGTCTATAATAACCAGACTTTCATATTCAATAATAACCAGACCTTCATAGTCTATAATAACCAGACTTTCATATTCAATAATAACCAGACCTTCATAGTCTATAATAACCAGACTTTCATATTCAATAATAACCAGACGTTCATAGTCTATAATAACCAGACTTTCATAGTCTATAATAACCAGACCTTCATAGTCTATAATAACCAGACCTTCATAGTCTATAATAACCAGACGTTCATAGTCTATAATAACCAGACTTTCATATTCAATAATAACCAGACGTTCATAGTCTATAATAACCAGACTTTCATAGTCTATCCAGACTTTCATAGTCTATAATAACCAGACTTTCATAGTCTATAATAACCAGACCTTCATAGTCTATAATAACCAGACCTTCATAGTCTATAATAACCAGACTTTCATATTCAATAATAACCAGACCTTCATAGTCTATAATAACCAGACCTTCATAGTCTATAATAACCAGACGTTCATAGTCTATAATAACCAGACTTTCATAGTCTATAATAACCAGACCTTCATAGTCTATAATAACCAGACCTTCATAGTCTATAATAACCAGACCTTCATAGTCTATAATAACCAGACCTTCATAGTCTATAATAACCAGACCTTCATAGTCTATAATAACCAGACCTTCATAGTCTATAATAACCAGACCTTCATAGACTAGAATCTAGAACTACCAGACTTTCATAGTCTCGAATAACCAGACGTTCATAGTCTATAATAACCAGACCTTCATAGTCTATAATAACCAGACTTTCATAGTCTATAATAACCAGACCTTCATAGTCTATAATAACTAGACTTTCATAGTCTATAATAACCAGACTTTCATAGTCTATAATAACCAGACTTTCATAGTCTATAATAACCAGACTTTCATAGTCTATAATAACCAGACCTTCATAGTCTATAATAACCAGACCTTCATAGTCTATAATAACCAGACCTTTATAGTCTATAATAACCAGACCTTCATAGTCTATAATAACCAGACCTTTATAGTCTATAATAACCAGACCTTCATAGTCTATAATAACCAGACGTTCATAGTCTATAATAACCAGACTTTCATATTCAATAATAACCAGACGTTCATAGTCTATAATAACCAGACTTTCATAGTCTATCCAGACTTTCATAGTCTATAATAACCAGACTTTCATAGTCTATAATAACCAGACCTTCATAGTCTATAATAACCAGACCTTCATAGTCTATAATAACCAGACTTTCATATTCAATAATAACCAGACCTTCATAGTCTATAATAACCAGACCTTCATAGTCTATAATAACCAGACGTTCATAGTCTATAATAACCAGACTTTCATAGTCTATAATAACCAGACCTTCATAGTCTATAATAACCAGACCTTCATAGTCTATAATAACCAGACCTTCATAGTCTATAATAACCAGACCTTCATAGTCTATAATAACCAGACCTTCATAGTCTATAATAACCAGACCTTCATAGTCTATAATAACCAGACCTTCATAGACTAGAATCTAGAACTACCAGACTTTCATAGTCTCGAATAACCAGACGTTCATAGTCTATAATAACCAGACCTTCATAGTCTATAATAACCAGACTTTCATAGTCTATAATAACCAGACCTTCATAGTCTATAATAACTAGACTTTCATAGTCTATAATAACCAGACTTTCATAGTCTATAATAACCAGACTTTCATAGTCTATAATAACCAGACTTTCATAGTCTATAATAACCAGACCTTCATAGTCTATAATAACCAGACCTTCATAGTCTATAATAACCAGACCTTTATAGTCTATAATAACCAGACCTTCATAGTCTATAATAACCAGACCTTCATAGTCTATAATAACCAGACTTTCATAGTCTTAAAATCACCAGACCACTACCACAAAGAAAGGAACAGCCATGAGCCACAGAGTCAGTAAATTCTATTAGGACACGATTGTCACCATATCAGATTCAACAAAATTTCTCATTCTCTGGATCAATAGTGAAAATAACAGTAACAATATACACACAAAGACACACAGTTAATGAGCCTCCCGTGCATGAACTAGAGCTATAAAGAATGTGAATCTTCTTTTCTTCTTCTTTCGCCAGTCTTTAAAATCTGTTGTGCCATCAAAGATCTCATCCTATTAACAGAATGGCACCTTGTTAAACTTCATGTAGTGCTTGGTATCTGTATCGTGGCAGTCAAATAGAGACATAACTTTAAAAAAAAACAACAACACTTTTTTGTTTTACATCTGACTCGTACGGAACCTTTCCAATAAAAGCTAATATACTGTATGAAACGAGAAAACCTTGACCCGAGCTGCTTCCCCAATGTTATCACATGAAATATTTAAACAGGGAATCTTAGCGCGAATCAAAGTTCAGAGAATTTATAATTACAATTTATGAGCTTTCCTTTTTGTTTCTCTTCTCAGACATATGGGCAGATCGAACGCATAGGAAATAATGTAATTAAAATACATATTAAAAATTCATGGGACGAAAAAATTACACTGGAAGTGAGATAGGCAATTACATATATTAGAAATTTTTAAATCACAATTTCTATAACATCCTATATAATAAAAGGCAAAGTTCTGATCCGTCATCTATAGCGATTGGTCCCTCAAACACATGACATATGACTCCTACAGCCAATCACTAGCGGAGAAAAATTTACATATTACGCGGAGGTTCAAAACGAGTTATTTTTGGTGCAGTTTTTTTGTCATAATTCAGTATGTTGTTCCCATCTTGAAGTGATGCATGCCGCTTATTCCAATGACAATTCTGTTAAATACGTTTTCCTTGATGGTCCTGGGGGTAGTGGCAAGAGTTTTAAGTATTGTTTGTTTTTTGTTGCTGTTATTGTTGTTGTTGTTTTTGTTGTTTTGTTCTTTTGTGGTTGTTGTTATTGTTGTTGTTTTGTTGTTTTTGTTTTGTTTTTGTTGCTGTTGTTGTTTTGTTGTTGTTGTTGTTTTTTTGTTGTTGTTTTGTTTTTGTTGCTGTTGCTTTTGTTGTTTTTGCTGTTGTTGTTGTTTCAATGTCCTGCAAACGCTTCAGCATAATAACTACCAAAACATAGCGTCCATGAACTTCACAGGTCACCCTACACTTTTTCCCGTCCTTGGGCGGGCTTTGTTACTAGTTACTTAATAAAGACTGGGAATACGAATTTACTTATTTTAACTAATGCATTTTAATATTATTTTGCTCAGTTAAACCAACGTAAATATATTTAAATGATCTGTAGTACTGATCATAATAGTGTAAATTAGTCCATTGGAAAGTTACTGAACTTTTTAAAAAGGGTTCATGTTATATTGGATAGTACGTCGCGTATTTACATAAACACAGCTGAGGGTTACTTAAGGTATACAAACTCTTTAACAAATGGTATAATAATGGATGTGGATCACGATGAATTAAGATTGATTAGTTTGAGATAAGTAACGATTAATAAAACTGGATTGCACAAGTAGAGTTTTCCTGAATCATTTTATCTGATTAGTTTTGAGTTATATTTTATATTTAATGTTGTATTTATATGCTGGGAGTCTCAACTCCCACAGGAAGGCCTATGCAGGCCAGATTACTGGTATATTTTTGTTTGATGCCCAATAGAGCATGTTTTTACTCTGCCTGCCTTGAGCAACTTCTCAATGTCTTTTAAAATAACTTCAAAGACTAGAGGAAAGAGGAACAAAGAGCAATGTAGTAATAATGTACATAAGGCAATTCATTTTAACTTGGAAACACAAAACAAAGATTAATACAAGGGCGATCAAACTTTTTGCATTGCGGGCCATATTCGTTGAAGTAAGACATTCGGGGGTCGGATTAAAATAATACAGAAAAACGACATAAGTTGAGAAGTCTTTAGGGCAAAATTTTAATGTGAAGGGTGAAACTGAGATCTTGAATGCAGTAAATAGGTGAGGTCAGGTTCAATGCCACTGGTTTTGGTACGTATGATATCAAGCAGGCGAGAGTCACTTATTCCTCGTCCTCACTCTGCTATTGGTAAAATTTATAGCTGAAAATGTCTGCTGACACAAGTATGTCGAGCCAAACATGATGAGCATTTTCTTGGCAAATGTTCGAATCTCTTGGAATCTCTCTTGCTCTAGCTGACGGTAAAAGACAATTAAAGAAAGATGTTGTCGTCTGCTACAACAATAAGCCTCACTTTGAAACTCAATGGGTTCCAGGTGCAAATTGCCTGGAGTATCAACAGGGTCAACAGAGAAAGGTAAAGGGGAAAAAATGATTTCCTTTCAATAGTTTCAAAGTCCTGAAAGCGTTTTTGAAATTTATCAGCCATGGATGGGATATCTGCAAAATATCTCTGACCTCTGCATTTGTTCATTGAAGCTTTTTTATGGAGAACGCTATGATTTCATGAAATGAGGGGTAATGTGTGGTATTAGGCTGTAGTGAGGGGTAATGTGTGGTATTAGGCTGTAGTGAGGGGTCATGTGTGGTATTAGGCTGTAGTGAGGGGTAGGTAATGTGTGGTATTAGGCTGCATTTGATACAGTTGCCATTGAAAAGGTTGCAGCATGTTCACAAATGCCTTGATATGTGAGTATGTTTGGCTTACCCCTGCATTGTGCCCTTAAAGATTTGTATAAATAACGTTTAGATGTCTTGTCATATCAACTAAAAATGCAAAATCTGCCAATTGTAGTCGAAGGTCGAGTAATTCTTCACTGCCACACATGTTGTCGTCAACTCCTCTAAAAAAATAAGAAGTTGGGCAGTGTCAGATGCAGTGTTTCTAACTCAAGGTGCCAACTTTTCCCAGGCAAGAGTAAAAAAAATTCCCAGATTAGACTAAAAACTCCCACATGCATTAAATCGCCAACAGCCCGGTCATGAATTATTGAAAAGACGAGATCTTTAATATTTTATATTTAATATATTATCTAGTCTAATTCAGTCAGCTTTGATTATATCACAAGTGTTTGATTCTGGCACTTTGATTCAGTCATTATATTAAAAAACTAATAAAGATTACATTTTCTTAAAAGTTATACATTTACATAGTATTAATGACTTGGTCATTTATATGTAACAAACATTTTATGATGATTCTGGCTCAAACTAATCAAGTGCATTTATTTAAAAGTAATACATTTATATAATTTTAATGACTTGGTCATTTATATAACAAAAATTTTATGATTTAGCCTCAGGGCCTGAATCACCGCTTGGGTCAGTGGTGGCAGTGACTTTTTTGGGAAAAACCTGGCCAACACGTCAAAAAGAAAAAACAAACTAGATCCGAAATAAAAAAAACCTATACAGGCTAAAAATAAACAAATATGACGTCACAAAGCCCCCCCCCCAACTTAAAAAAGTATTTCTTATTTGAAATGAGCATATTTCAAATCATTTTGTTTTATTGTCATTCAAGTGTGTATTTAATTTTAAAAATTTGTCAATCTCAAATATTCCCATATTTAAGGCCAAATCCTCATAAATTCCCAAATTCCCATTTCTATAAATTTGGCTCAAAATATTCCACGATTTGGAAAATTTCCCAGGAGTTAGAAACACTGGTCAGATGCATCAGTTCTTTCATCACAGGCTATCGAAGATGCATCAGTTCTTTCATCACAGGCTATCGAAGATGCATCAGTTCTTTCATCACAGGCTATCGAAGATGCATCAGTTCTTTCATCACAGGCTATCGAAGATGCATCAGTTCTTTCATCACAGGCTATCGAAGATGCATCAGTTCTTTCATCACAGGCTATCGAAGATGCATCAGTCTTTCATCACAGGCTATCGAAGAAAAGTCATTTTTTTCTGCTTTTGTCTCTAATTGTCTCTTAATGTCAGATGAGATCTCTTCATTTCTGTGAGCCACAGTGTTGCGTGACAGGCAAACATTGGCAAACGCCTGATTTTTTTTTGGACAGAATGTTCGACAATTTTCATCTCTCAATAGCACATAACTTCATCGGGTTTTAAAAAATCCATTTACACGTTGTAAAAAAACTTCACCCATTTTTGCCAACATTTGACGTATTCAAAACAGGAGACAATTTCAACTTTTCCTATAAATATAATTTCCTTACAGAAATAATACGTTGGTCAATTAATTATTTAAGATGAGGCCGCGGGCCAGTTAAAATTGTATCGCGGGCTGGTTTTTGGCCCGCGGACCGGACTTTGAACACCCCTGATCTAATACAACCCTGAGATAGAGATAGGTATGAAAACACTTTTCTTATACTGTATGCAATGGCAAACGTAGACTTTCGGGCGTGGAGTGAGTTTTCTGATCAAACCAGGAAAATACTCTATCAATGTTTAAAACTGTAATAAAAAATGAAAGACGCAATAATCTTCTGCATCTGTCAATAACAGATAACATAAAATAAATGCAATTATTTTAAAAAACTAGAAAAATTATGATGATTAAAAAAAAAGATAAGTTGGCATTTTTCATCAAATATTTCTAAAATTTTTAGTCTAGGTATAGTTAAAAAAAAATATCAAAGACTATTTATCGAGTCATGGTTCTTTGAATTCCAAGTAATTTCATGGTGCACTGAACTGTAACGAAGAAACTCCCAGTCTAAAGTGAAACGTTTGCACATGCAATCAAGCGCCTTGTGTTAGAGTGCAACAACATTCCATAAGTTTGAGGATCATTGTACGTAGTCTTACAAAGTGGTGCCATTTCTAAGTCTTTTCCCCACTAAGCTACTCAGAAAAAAATATAATTCTGATCTATCAACAGATTCATTTTCACTAACGAACGCATTGTTTCGCAATGACATCTCCTTCCCCAAACTTTTTATTTAAATTCTCGTTCATGTTTTTATGTAGCTTTCAAAGAAAATCTCGGAAGAATTCTCCGTGATTAGCACAGCTGCGTCTCTGAAATTGTCAGTAAAATCACCGAGTTTCTGAGTGGACTCAAAAGACTTGTAATAAGACTGGTATTTTTTCTCATGAACAAAAATCAATACGGCTTCTGCAGACGAGAGTGTTTGTTTTTTTACCGTGAGCCCACAGGGAGTTGTAAATACTTCCAATATCTGCATACATTCGGCCGGTAAGCTCTAGAGTATAGAGAGTACAGTGGCGTAGTTTTGTTGGACGTTGTTTATGAATGCAATATTTTAGTACAGTGTATTCGTGGGTTTTGAGTAAGATGGTTTGGTATGGAGGTAGGAAATAATATAGATGGGGAAGACAATGATGTGAATGGTGTATTAAATGACGTGGACGGTGCAGGCAATGATGTAGATGGTGTTATCAAGAAATAAACGGAGTAGTTAAATGATGCACATGTGGTAGTCAATGAGGTATGTGCAGATGTGACATTCAATGGGAAAATATGGAGTAGTCATGAAACTGATGGGAGTCTGAGAAAGTGGTGTTGTGAGTGGGAGACACCTGGATGGTGTTGTGAGTGGGAGACACCTGGATGGTGTTGTGAGTGGGAGACAGCTGTATGGTGTTGTGAGTGGGAGACAGCTGTATGGTGTTGTGAGTGGGAGACAGCTGTATGGTGTTGTGAGTGGGAGACTCCTGGATGGTGTTGTGAGTGGGAGACACCTGGATGGTGTTGTGAGTGGGAGACACCTTGATGGTGTTGTGAGTGGGAGACACCTGGATGGTGTATGGAAGTTGTGTTTTGACTTGATGGTTTCATGAAGGAAATAGAGAAAAACGGAGAAGCTTAGCATGACGGGGCATTTGAGGAAATGGCATACCGCGAAACAGGATACGGCGAAATGGGATATGAGCATGGAGAAAATGGGGAGATGAGCCGATGTTTTTTATATTAAAAGTCGGGTAAATATGATAGAATGAAATATGCATGAGGTGCTGTGAATTTGACGATGTTTCATCTCAATGCAAAATCAGTGGCCCTCATAAAGGTATAAATTGAGGATGAACAGAGAGATGTGATGATGGAAAGAGAGAGAGAGAAAGAGAGAGATAGGGGTGAGAAAGAGAGAGAGAAAAGGAGAAAGATAGAGGGAGTGAGAGAGAGATTAATAGAGATAGAGAGATAACGAGAAAGCGAGAGAGAGTGTGATAGAGAGAACGTGACTTACTTCCACTATCGTCATCCACATGGACCACGAGGACAGCTATGAATGCCGGGAGCCAGAGGGCACCAGCCAGTAGGAGAACGGCCAGTGGCTGAGCTGAGAGTAACCATGGCAACTTGTTGGAGCCGTGAACAATCCCGGACACTTTGGTGACAATCTCGCCAAACTCCGTTTTCTCCATCTGTGGAAGAGAATATTCATTTGAAAAAATCGCAATACTCTTTTAAATTAAAAAAAGCACCAAAAATATAAATATAATTTTATATAAAAATAAAATGAAGTTCAGTAATGAGCCCTGCCCAAGTAAAATATTATGTCATTCTTTTAACTCGATGCCTAAGTTAACTCTTTTAAAGTGAATATTTACATTCCATAAATTAATTTTAAAACTTATTCTGTATCATATTTTAATAAGTTAGAGTGATTTGCCCAATTTTTCGGGAATGACATTTAATCTGTGTATCAGACAACTAAAAATTTGGATTTAGTGATTTCATTGTCTTAGAATTTCGAATTTTAAAATTGTTCCCTTATAATATATAACATTTTAAAAGTATTTTAGTTGACTTATTTCCTAAAATAACTTTATTGAGTCACGCATCCGAGCTTACACAACTGGAGAACAGACAAAAATTACCCCAATGCCATGAGCAGACAATGATGGTGGTATGTCCAGGTCTGGTCCATCTGCCGGACACAGGAAGGAGTCCCATCCAACTTTTATATGGAGTCGACAAAACGTCAGAATCTTTCCATTGGTCACGTCTGATTGGGAACATAAAAAAGATGGACTTTGAAAGATTTCTGCAATTTCATTTTAGCAGGTCGTAGTTAGAATATAAATGTGGATTTAATTCTAAATTTTAAGCTGTCCAACAATCATTATGGTATCCTTCACCATTTTTATAAGATCTAGAAATCTGGAAATAAAACAAAATGAAGTTTTATGAAAACAAGATAATGTCAGTTTCCGAAATCTGGAAATAAAACAAAATGAAGTTTATAAAAACAAGATAATGTCAGGTTCCGAAATCTGGAAATAAAACAAAATGAAGTTTATAAAAACAAGATAATGTCAGGTTCCAAAATCTAGACAAAAAACAAAATGAAGTTTATAAAAACAAGTTAATGTCAGGTTCAACGATTTCAGGTTCCATGATGTCAGGTTCCAAAATCGCGTTCAAAAGTCAGGAGCAAAGTTCAAGTGGTTTGGGATCAACAGTAATGTTCCTTATTTGGATTCTTTCTACAATTAATCTAGCCAATCAGAGTAAGTTCACAGTAAGTCGATATCAGTCTCACTAAAAAAAGGTTCTAGACTTTGATAAACTTGTGAAATTCTTATAAGTGTCACCTTTTTACCCCTGAATTCAAAATTTTAGAAATAGGAGGATTTCAAAAAATTCTTTAATAAGAATTCACGTCCCATGATTTCTAACCAAGCAGACATGCTGATTTCCCCGAGTCCAAACATCAGGGGACACGAATGCATTTCCTTCTGACATCTTCGCCAACAGCCACTAGATCAGGGGTTCCTAACCAGTGGTGCATGCACCCCCAAGGGGTGCATGAGCAGGTTCCAGGGGGTGCTTGAACCATTCACAGAAAAAAAAAGAAAAAGAGGAAGAAAAAAAAGAAGAAGGAAAAAAAAGAAAGAAAGAAAAACTGATAATCTGAAAATGTAAACCATAAGCAAGTCATGCCGCTTTAAAGGGCGCCCATATACATCGTTCGGCGCATATCGAAAAATGACGGAAAAACTTTTTCGCAAAATGAACTGTTCGCTCTACGTGTTCCTCGTTATTTCGTATTTTACGTCACAGTTTTCTAAAAAATTATTTAATTTTGTCATCAAATACGTCAGATTTATGTCTTCCGGTGACCATCTGTTTTGAGCGGATGTAAACGTTGGGATTATTTTCCTTCACTTTTATTGCTCGGTACGCTGCAAAGGTCTTAAAACGTTAATTGTAAGCCATTATTCGTCACTGAAACCTAAAATCTTGAGTTGATCAAACAATTCCGGTAATTAAAAACATCAATTTCGTCAGTTAAAATTTTTTGTGTGACTAGTACGACTTTCCGATTGTCATCAACCCCTCAAAAACGTTAATAAATAATTTAAAAAAAAGAGAGAGATGGAACACAAAAGCCTCAGTGCTTCCTCTGTGGAAAAATCCTGCGCAATGACAACATGAAGCCTGATAGACTCCGAGAGCACTTGGAGAAAGTCCATCCATCCAATTCCAAGGACAGTGTTGAGGTCTTCAAGCAGAAGAGAGCTCGCTTCTTGACCTCAGGTACCTTGCCCAAGCTTGGATTTTCTTTGTCACAGAAACCTGCACTGCAGGCATCATTCAAGGTTGCATATCTTATTGCAAAGAACAAGAAGCCCCACACCATTGGAGAACTTTGGTGAAGCCTTGTGATCTGGAGATGGTGGAATTGATGTGTGGTCACCAGCAGAGGAAGTAGGTTAAGAAAGTTCCTTTGTCCAATGACACTATTCATTCCATGATTAGTTACATGGCTGCAGACATTCTGGATCAAGTCTTGAGCGAGATGAGAAGCAGTCCTTTTCCATTTATCATGCAGCTGGATGAATCCACTGATATAGCACAATGCAGTCAGATTCTTTTATTTCTGAGATATGTTCTCAGTGGATTGCTGAAGGAGGAATTTCTCTTTTTTAAGCCACTCCTAGCTACTACCAAAGATGCTGATGTGCTGCAGCTAGTCAGGGCATTCTTCACTGAAAACCAGTTTGACTGGACTTCAAAAATTTCTTCAATTTTCACAGGGGGTTCTCCCTCCATGCTCGGTAATAAGTCAGGATTTTCAGCACTGGTAAAAAAAGAAGTTCCAGATATTGTCACTACACACTGTATCCTTCATCGTCAGGCCCTGGCATGCAAAACTCTACCTCCAACCCTGAAGTCAGTTCTTTCTACTGCAGTCCAAGTTGTAAATTTTATCCGCTCACATGCCTTGAACCACTGCCTCCTCAAGTTGTTCTGTCAGGAGGTGGTCTCTGAGCATGAAGTTCTGCTGTAACACACTGAGGTGCGCTGGTTGTCCAGGGGACGGATACTTTATCAGTTAGTAGAACTATTGCCATTTTCTTGTGAGAAAAAAAGAGTGACCTTGCTGACAAGTTTGACTGTCCAAATTTTATTCATTACTTGGCATACCTGGCTGACATCTTCACCATCTTGAATGAGTTGAACACATTCCACCAAGGACCTGCTGTGACTGTAATGGATGCTACTGAGAGATGGCAAGCCTTCCTTAACAAAGTGCCACTATTCCAACGACGACTAGAAAAGTCCAACTTGGCCAACTTTACATTCTTGGATGAAGTTGTAATATCTGGTGCAGAAGGAAGCACTGAGGTATCACTGTCTGACAACATCAAAGGGGAAATTTCAGAGCACCTTTTAACATTGCAAAGGTCCTTTGATGGGTATTTCTGTCAAGAAATTTCTAGGAAATACCTTTGGATTCACAATCCTTTTATCTGTGACTTGGACAACATTGATGAAAGTGACCTTGTTAAAGATGACCTGATTGATTTGAGAACCAGAGAAGTACTGAGGAGTGCCTTCAGTTTCAATACCTTGATTGAATTTTGGTGTGCCCAGCTAGATTCCTACCCACAATTAGCTAAGAGGGCAGTACTAACTATCCTTCCATTTGCCACAACCTATCTCTGTGAAGCAGGATTCTCCACACCTTTGACAAATAAAACCAAGGAAAGGAATAAGTTGAATGCAGAGGATAACATGAGAGTTGCTTTGTCCAAAACAGTCCCCAGATTTAAATCGCTTATTGGTCATAAGAAGCAGCAGACCTCTCACTAAATTCCCTGTTGCCCATGGTTAAAAACTGTTGTGTTTCTAAAATGAACATAGTTAATTATGCATTTTCTGCAAGTTTCACGAGGGGGTGCATGATTTTTTTTTGGCATCTGAAGGGGTGCATGGACCCCAAAAGGTTAGGAACCACTGCACTAGATCAAATTAGATTTCGTGAGGCGCGTAGCGTTACACATTCAGCTTTTTTTCAGCAAATGATTTTTTTCGAGTTCATGATTTAGGTGTTTTTATTTATAACTTTAAATTAAAAAAATATTGTATGAAAGGTAGGGGCAGGGGGGTTATAATGAAAAAACGACCCAAAACAATTGAATGTATATAAAAAAAAATTATTTTAATTTAAATGTGAATTTTCTCCTCAATTTTTATTTCAAATTTTAATTGAGTTTTTATTTTAAATCGTAGTTAAGATATAAACACGTTTATTTAATGAAATAATTAGTCGTCAAGGGGATTGCAATTATATTTTTCTATCTAAAAATGCAAATAAATCTCACATTAGAAGTGTGTCAAGTCTTTAATCTAGTAATTTTGTTTTTAAAGTCTAGCAGTTAGTTATTCATTTATTGTTTCTTCTTTGCAAATACTGTCTTCAATGAGACATATTTTTTCTTTTCCAATAGAACTTTTTACAGGAAATAAAATTAATAAGTTTTGACAGAAATTCGTTTTCTCATCAAAGATGGCGCGTGTCTGACTGCAACTTACTCGTAGAATCTGATGTTTAGCGGGCGACACGTCTGCAGACAAGAGGTTCAGTAGGATAGTCACACAGGATACACACACTAGTCACACAACATAACACTTGTCACGCAAGACACACACACACTCGCCAAAATACATACACTGGAAACAAGATTCCAGAATTCGCCCGACAAGATTTAATGTTTTGACAGACATGAGTTAAACCGTTCGAATGCTCGCCCTCTCCCTCCCTCTCCTAGATGTTACAGCCACGTTTTTCAAATTTCCTGCAGCCATTGTTTTTTGTGTGTGGGTGGGGGGATAGTGTCGAGGGAGGTCGTTTCCATGGAATAGCGACGTTATAGAGCCCAGATGTAAATGCCGCGTCGTGCTTGATAACCAGGTTAAGATATTTGGGGGATTCCAGAAAAAAATGTTATGTGGGTGATAAAAACCGTGTCGGTAAGTGGGCTGTCCAACATTAATCTTCGCCACATGATTTGAAGTGGGGGAGACATGGTCTAACATTAGCTCCCAGGTTAACTTGACCTCGAGCGGGGGGGGGGATGATAAAAAAACCCTTGTCATTTGTCATTGAGAGTAAGTTAGAGACAGTGAAATGATTGAGGAGTTACAGATGGAATGAAAGTGCGAAGGACGGGAGATATAAAATGAAGAAAAAAAAGGCTTGAAGTTGTAGATATTATTTGATTCGAGTCTATCGTAACAAACTATAGAGATTTTAAACAGCTATGAAGAAAAAAACACACGCAAATTTAGTCTTGTATAATCATAAACAAAATTAATAGACCTACAGACATGACAACAGCCACATAGAGCCAGAATTTCCTTACCTCCAACACTGGCACACGATAAACACACACACAAAAAAACGTCAGGCTCTGTGTTTTAAAGTGCTAACCGTCTCTACGCCCTTGTTACCACATGAATAGTTATAATAACAATAATCATCCACTTCAATTAATTATCCTCTCATATCGACTGGTGTTACATAATGTTAAAAATTGATAAATAAATATATAAATAAAATAGGGACGCGGTGGTCGAGTGGCAGCGCGCTCGACTGGTGTACCGATGGTCACGGGTTCAAATCCATGGGAAGGCAAGGATTTGATCCTGTGGCCTAGGGCGTCCCTGAGTCACCCAGCTCCGAATGGGTACCTAACACTTGTTAGGCGGCTGGGTAATGCGTGGAACCCACAAAGTCGTGGCCTGTGAACGCTACATCACTTGCCAACAGATCATCTGTCATGGTCTGTGGACGCAATTATCTTCTGCATAGAAGGAGCGTCTGTATAGATAAGATAAGATAAGATAAGACTTAAGATTAAAAAGACAATAATACCATTTAATATCAAATATTGTTTCAGGAGAAGACGTCAAAAAGATTATTTTTTTAACCACACAATCCCACCTCTTTTGTTATTAGGAGCGGTATTTTCCTACCTAATAATAGGAGAGCTAATCAGACAACTACAGGTGCTGCCTTTCAGTGCCAGAAGTGCGGCAAAGGCTGCCATTCGCGAGTGGGCTTATACAGCCACAGCAGAAGCTGCAGGGCCATGCGCGAGAATCCCACAAGAGCACAGAATCTTCCAACGTCTCACGAGACATAAGGAAAGTCAACCAACCATTTTCCTACCACGTAGTCACAAGACCATCAACAACAAAGTGTCTGGGCGGTCACAGAGAATGACATTGCCTGTTGCAAAGACATGGACTTTCACAAGAAATGACGTGGCCTGTCACAGGTAAGGGGCATGGACTGTGACACGCAAAGCCTTGGCTTGCCACAGTTTTGGACATAGACCGTGACACGTTAGGTCATGGCATGTTAAATATCATTAAAAACTGGAGGTTCTGGCAGTAATATGTGTTAACATTTTTTTGGTCAAGGAACACTGCTCCTGACATGTGGATTGAAAGATACAGGGAACGATCTATCTGTTTATGTGAGGATTGAAAGATACAGGGAACGATCTATCTGTTTATGTGAGGATTGAAAGATACATGGAACGATCTATCTGTTTATGTGAGGATTGAAAGATACATGGAACGATCTATCTGTTTATGTGAGGATTGAAAGATACAGGATACGATCTACATCTTTATGTGATGATTGAAAGATACAGGGAACGATCTATCTGTTTATTTACTCCTAACATTGGAATTCGAACTATTATTTCCCAAACAATCTTAACTCTCTTTGGCCGAGCTATAGAATTAAGATCAAAACATGTAAAAATGGCTGCGTTTCTTTTCGCTGTCACTTCTGAAAGTTCCAGTAATGTGTAGAAATAATGGAGCAAATCCATTGGCGAGGGCTCATTTGTATCAGCTGCACTGAAATCATGGAACAGTTTTCAAAATGTTAGAAAGCGTGTGACAACAAAGACAAATTGAAGAGATATTTGAAGGCATATTTTTTCTATTATTTGACAGAGTTTTTGAACAGCAAAGCACAAAGAACATATTGGACTAGCATGGTCAGTTTGGCGCCATAGAAGAAAACCATTATTATCATCAACAAATATGAAAATTTTCACTTATTGAAACATTTCTGGTCTAGCTGACAGCAGATATGCTTTGCTATCTAAAAATGTAAACAAATATCACATTTAATACTAATGGATGCTGTCCAGGAATTTTCATGTTGCGTTCTATTTAAGTACAAATGTCTTTTAATCTAATGTAGAGTCCTAAATATCTTTTCTGGGCTTTATGTAAAGCGCGGGGGAGCCAAGTCCAGGCTGGGGTACCACTCTATGTTAGTCCAGGCTGGGGTACCACTCTATTAAGTCCAGGCTGGGGTACCACTCTATGTAAGTCCAGGCTGGGGTACCACTCTATGTTAGTCCAGGCTGGGGTACCACTCTATTAAGTCCAGGCTGGGGTACCACTCTATTAAGTCCAGGCTGGGGTACCACTCTATTAAGTCCAGGCTGGGGTACCACTCTATTAAGTCCAGGCTGGGGTACCACTCTATTAAGTCCAGGCTGGGGTACCACTCTATGTAAGTCCAGGCTGGGGTACCACTCTATGTTAGTCCAGACTGGGGTACCACTCTATTAAGTCCAGGCTGGGGTACCACTCTATTAAGTCCAGGCTGGGGTACCACTCTATTAAGTCCAGGCTGGGGTACCACTCTATGTAAGTCCAGGCTGGGGTACCACTCTATGTTAGTCCAGGCTGGGGTACCACTCTATTAAGTCCAGGCTGGGGTACCACTCTATTAAGTCCAGGCTGGGGTACCACTCTATTAAGTCCAGGCTGGGGTACCACTCTATGTAAGTCCAGGCTGGGGTACCACTCTATGTTAGTCCAGGCTGGGGTACCACTCTATTAAGTCCAGGCTGGGGTACCACTCTATTAAGTCCAGGCTGGGGTACCACTCTATGTAAGTCCAGGCTGGGGTACCACTCTATGTAAGTCCAGGCTGGGGTACCACTCTATTAAGTCCAGGCTGGGGTACCACTCTATGTAAGTCCAGGCTGGGGTACCACTCTATTAAGTCCAGGCTGGGGTACCACTCTATGTTAGTCTAGGCTGGGGTACCACTCTATTAAGTCCAGGCTGAGGTACCACTCTATGTAAGTCCAGGCTGGGGTACCACTTTATGTAAGTCTAGGCTGGGGTACCACTCTATTAAGTCCAGGCTGGGGTACCACTCTATTAAGTCCAGGCTGAGGTACCACTCTATGTAAGTCCAGGCTGGGGTACCACTTTATGTAAGTCTAGGCTGGGGTACCACTCTATTAAGTCGAGGCTGGGGTACCACTCTATGTAAGTCCAGGCTGGGGTACCACTCTATGTTAGTCCAGGCTGGGGTACCACTCTATTAAGTCCAGGCTGGGGTACCACTCTATTAAGTCTAGGCTGGGGTACCACTCTATGTAAGTCCAGGCTGGGGTACCACTCTATGTAAGTCCAGGCTGGGGTACCACTCTATTAAGTCCAGGCTGGGGTACCACTCTATGTAAGTCCAGGCTGGGGTACCACTCTATTAAGTCCAGGCTGGGGTACCACTCTATGTTAGTCTAGGCTGGGGTACCACTCTATTAAGTCCAGGCTGAGGTACCACTCTATGTAAGTCCAGGCTGGGGTACCACTTTATGTAAGTCTAGGCTGGGGTACCACTCTATTAAGTCCAGGCTGAGGTACCACTCTATGTAAGTCCAGGCTGGGGTACCACTCTATTAAGTCCAGGCTGGGGTACCACTCTATTAAGTCCAGGCTGGGGTACCACTCTATTAAGTCCAGGCTTGGGTACCACTCTATGTAAGTCCAGGCTGGGGTACCACTCTATGTAAGTCCAGGCTGGGGTACCACTCTATGTAAGTCCAGGCTGGGGTACCACTCTATGTAAGTCCAGGCTGGGGTACCACTCTATTAAGTCCAGGCTGGGGTACCACTCTATTAAGTCCAGGCTGGGGTACCACTCAATTTAAGTCCAGGCTGGGGTACCACTCTATGTAAGTCCAGGCTGGGGTACCACTCTATTAAGTCCAGGCTGGGGTACCACTCTATTAAGTCCAGGCTGGGGTACCACTCTATGTAAGTCCAGGCTGGAGTACCACTCTATTAAGTCCAGGCTTGCGTACCACTCTATGAAAGTTCTCATTTCATGATGAATTGACACCAAACTCAGCTTAGCACAGTTCCGGGCGGTGTATGGGCAAGCAGATACCGTAAGAGGCAGTGGACCTTGTGTTAGTGGTAACACCTGAATCCGTGGAATGCTCGGAAACATGGAACATGAAATGAGATTAACAATAAAGCCAAACATGAGTAAATTCTTCCTCGAAGAGCCGCCCTCGCAACCCAGGGCGCCATTTTTCGTAGAGAGCCCTCGCAACCCAGGGCGCCATTTTTCGTAGAGAGCCCTCGCAACCCAGGGCGCCATTTTTCGTAGAGAGCCCTCGCAACCCAGGGCGCCATTTTTCGTAGAGAGCCCTCGCAACCCAGGGCGCCATTTTTCGTAGAGAGCCCTCGCAACCCAGGGCGCCATTTTTCGTAGAGAGCCCTCGCAACCCAGGGCGCCATTTTTCGTAGAGAGCCCTCGCAACCCAGGGCGCCATTTTTCATACATTATTATTTCCCGAATCCAGCTTCGCGAAAAAAAATACTCATGTAATGTTAAAAAAACTTAATCAATATTTTAAAAAAACAACAACACAACTTAACAATATTTCATTACTGGAAATTCAACAGGAAATTATGAGATGGAGTAAGGACGCGCGAGGCACAAAAAAAAACCCCTCTTCTTGCCTGTGTTTAAGAAGATGAAGTTGAACAATTATTCTGATATTCATCGCCCTAGTTCTCTTTAATCCAAGTCTGTGTTCTCTAAAAACAAAGTCTGAGCTCTCTAAGTCGCATTAAAAAAAGAAAATACTAAACAAGAAATATGTCTTTAAAAAAAAACTAATTAAAAAAAATGAAGAAAATAAAACTTAAAAATCCATCAGATAAATTACCACTAAAAATCTAGAGTTTCCACAGGAAATTACTATAAAAAAAGCGTAGCACGCTCTCTAAATGTATGTTTTTAAAAAAAAAGAATTGCAATCAATATTCGGATATAACTGATGCAATGCAGTTTTTTGTTACTCATATTCATCGCCTTTCAATGGCGCCAATTATTCCTCAAAGTGCATTATGGTCCCGTGGTGACATGCTGACCATAAAAGACGTTATTTTTATGTAGGTGATTTTGATTTTAAAAGTTCCTGGCACTGACGTAGGGTATGGTGGTGCCAGCAGACGGGGAAAGGGGAGCATAATTTCCCTCTAACGTGTGGCTTGTGGACAGATTGCTGTTCCTTCGTCTTAACCTTCACAAGACTCAAGTGCAGTATTAGACCCATAAAACAATTATTGAAATGGTTTGTTTTTTAAAAGTTATTAAACTAATGAATTTGCAATACTGAAATTATTGACTTAATAGCAATCCATTAAACGCTTTTTTAAGCATTGTAATTTTTAAAAAAATTTTGGACTTAATCTGTGCAAAGTTCTCAATGATATAATTGCAATCAGTCTTTGTATGGCTCCTGGTCTTGATTTCTGATATGTTTTAAAATATTATTTCAGTTTTGAGAACGTCTTTAACAACTGAGGATTGGTACGAAATTGGTTACAAAGATTGTGAATGCCTCAACCAACTTAGTCCAATTCTTGCATCTGATATGGAATGAGATTAAAAATAAAGCCAGACATGAGTAAATCCGTCCTCGAACAGCCCACGAATCCAATGTAAACTGTCCAGTTAGCAATCTGCTTAACCGCCTTGCTGTTATTGTTATTCGCGTCGTGCGACGCGGTAGGACTTTATATTCCGCGTTCACAGTTGCAACATTTGACTGCGTGTACTTGCGTGTTTATTTTCACAGTTGCAACATTTGACTGCGTGTACTTGCGTGTTTATTTTCACAGTTGCAACATTTGACTGCGTGTACTGGCGTGTTTATTTTCACAGTTGCAACATTTGACTGCGTGTACTGGCGTGTTTATTTTCACAGTTGCACTACTTGACTCTGTGTTCTGGCGTGTTTATTTTCAATGACGAAGTCTTCTGTATCAGCACAACAATATTTTGATTAGGTGCAGAGCAGGTCCTTGGTGGAGGTATTGATGGTTTTTTTTTAACGTTTCGACCTAATTTTAATCGATGTTGTTATTGTCATCAGAAATGGACATTCAGTGGCCAAGTGTTTAAAACTTCAGCTCATTTGAGCACCAGGAAATTGGTCCGAAATGAGACGAAGAAAGGGGTTTATTCATGAATACGTTGAGATTGTCGCTGACCTAGTGATCTGATCATGACAACATTGATTGCCACTCGTGGGTGGCTAAAATGAAAAGACAATTTCAACTCGATTGGAAAACTGGAAGTGGGTCAACGTTGAGAAGAAACATTAAAAAAAAACAACAACACCGAATAGACGATACAACCAAGGCGCCGTTAATAATAAGCTGATTAAAGAATGGGGCAATTATTTATAAAACAAACCCCCAACAAACATGGTGTCGTTTATTCTAAAGGCAGCAACACATACGTCACGATGTTTTGATTTTTAGCGCGGCTTTAAATACATACATTCGAAAAACCCCACGTTCCAAGAAACACACAGACACACAAACATGTTTATTTCATGGCGCCACATAGGAGAGTGTGAACTTTCATTTGTCCACTGAGAGCTGGTCTTAAAACTTTCCCCCACCGTGTGGATGGCCACAGTGGTAGAGGGAAGAAGGGTTGTGGAGAAATTAGAGCAAATTTAGAGAAACAAATGATATCACGCTGACTTAGTCGTAGCAAAAGTAACATAACTCTAGGAGTTTGTACAAAGATTTCCTGTCGGTTATCTGAAGTTTAAGAAGTGGACAATCCGTTAGACACATAATAATTATTATCCGGCACTGACAAACCGATTACATCAGTTGATAAATTTATGTTTAGTTGACAACAATGATACAAGAGACACTACAAGTTAGAGACAAGAGACACTTACAAGTTAGTGTACATTAAAACATAATGTAAAACGGATTCATTAAGAAATATACCGCGTTTTTTTTGCCTTTTTTCTTTCTAATGGGATTGAAAAGTTCAAATCCATGACTTTTATTTATTTATTTTTTTTACAAACTCTGGTCACTTATAGTGAGTAAATATGCCTGATATTAGCAATCTCTGTTTCATCATCACCAGTTGCACTACAGCTCATGTAGGGACTTTGATTGGAATCACGGACACTTCGACCCCGGACGATTCGACCACAGGACGTTTCGGCCCTTGATTGCTACAACACAATCTCTGTTTACTTATAATCATTCAAAAACCTAATATACAAAACAGCTGGTTACTTATAGTAAGTAGGTCTGTACCAGGTTCAAATATTTGAAATCCGGCACCAGCGGGATTAGG
This sequence comes from Ampullaceana balthica, assembly GCA_944989445.1. Classification (NCBI taxonomy): domain Eukaryota; kingdom Metazoa; phylum Mollusca; class Gastropoda; family Lymnaeidae; genus Ampullaceana; species Ampullaceana balthica. The sequence goes on from CALYLW010000987.1 coordinate 25,596, forward strand.
CCGGATTTATGAAGTGAAATCCGGCCAGAACCGGAGCCGTATTTGTAAAGATTGCCGGATTCTTTATTTGCCGGGCCGAGCAATTAAATCTACATTAGGTCTCTACCGGCCAGCCATATTTGGCCGGATTTATGAAGTGAAATCATGTCAGATCCAGATTTGTAAAAATTGCCAGATTCCGGATTTTCCGGAGCCGAAATCCGGTACACCCCTAATAGTAAGTGAGTATGCCCGATTAGCCCACTGTTTGACGTTGAGTAAAGCTGACGTTACGTAATATAATTTTATTGTGGGGTAAACGCTGAGAAAAACAGTCAATTTTCGTCACCCTAAAGTCAGGAGTCTAAAATATAAACATACAGAGTTAAAGGCCCATTTTCTATTACAAGTAAATCATTTGTGAGTCATGATTGTTATCTTGAACATGTATTTTTATTAGATATTTAAAAACCATAAAATAAAAGGTTCCGGCAATCATAGTTTCGCATACGAGCATTTCAATAGTCGCATTCCGTTGAAACTAATAGAAGGAAACACAAGTCACCATAAATAGATTGTAACTAAGGAAGCCATTCACCTCGCCCTGTATTTCTGCATCTAAAGGGTCCGTGCAGGCCTGCAACTGATCCCTGGAGTCTATCTTCATCTCCCGGTCATCAGACTGAGCTTACTGGGCACACGACGTGGCTATTACAATAGGCCGGGCACTGGTAGGGTACGTGTGGAGCATGCACGTCATCCCTCCTGGTGTCAGAGATTTCCAGTGCTTACGGACCGCTGACAGATGAAGTGTCACGTGACTTAGGGCGTGAACCCACACGCAGACGTAAGGCGATACCGGGGCTCGGAAACGGAGGGAAAACGAAAAGGGGGGTGGGGGCGCTGGGGCATTGGGGACACCTCGAGGATTGGCTAGAGCACGCCAGAAAGCTTTCGTAATGCTTTCCACCGAGTGCTACGTAACACACCAGTGTATCGACAGTGATTCAATACTCACGCACTGGTATACAGATCAGTGAGTGATCTTTCGATTTGATGCGCAGTCAATGAGGATCCAATACTCAATTTTAAGTGTACACATCAGTGAATGACATATGTATGCGGCCCTCTTGTGTATGTGTGAACATCAGTGAGTGATCTAGTTCAGATATAGCCTCGCTGTTTGGTATTTATTTGCACGTGTAATTCTCCTTCAAGCTGCTCTAGAAAACTCACTCGCACGTCTAAAAACCTCAATACCATCACCGAGATCTCACGAAAAGACTTGCGTTTCCCGACCATCATTTGGAAACAATATAGGTAAAAAAAACAACAATATATAATGCAATGAAACCATTTTGAAGCAAGCGGTTGATTCGCTTTTAAAGTTTATTTTTGTCAAAGACCATCTTAATTTATTTAACACTTGCTTTTAAAAAAAAACAACAACAACAAAATCATTTTAAAAGAGCATTTTCCTGTCTATTTGAACCACGAGAAAACGATTAAGTCTGAAATATTCCATTGATTTTAGCTGCTGATGGCAATGCAATGTTTTGTTAACAGCTGGTGCGCAGTTCGCTAAAGCATCAAATGGTTAATCTCCCATCCAGTATTTCTATAGTAAACTCAAAAGTAGATTAAAAAAAAACACACACACACACACACACGTACTTTAAAAAAAAACACGTCATTTTTCGCAAGCTCATATTTTAGTTGGCTTCACAATGTTGGCCATTACTCAAAATTCAATAAGCACCTGCCAATTTTTAACTTTCTCAAAGAAATCAATTTTTTTTTAAAAAGTTGTAAAAACAACAACAACCTAACTAAACAACAACACAATTTCCTGGTTTGTTTACTCCCCCCTCCCCCCAACCACCACGCCCATCATGTCTGACCAGATTTATTATAATCTAGAGGTCTGATGGAGGTAGTGAGGGCTGATAGATTGACGGTCTAAATTAGGCGGATGATTAGACAGACAGTCTGGTGAGAGACCAACGGACACTGATAAATTAGACCTTTGTGGTCAGCTTCCCATTAACCAGGCTCTAATATTATCCTGACTTTTTCATGGAAACCAAGATGTGTCTCACCACTACTATAGTGAATGAAATAAAAACCAAGCTGTGTTTCACTAGTATGAGAGTGAATGAAATTAAACGATGATGTATCTCACTTGTATGAAAGTTACTAAAATGAAACATAGATGACAAAAATACGAGATCGTAAAATAGTCCATAAAATGACTTGATTTTATAAAATTACAGAAATTCTCGATAAGTGAAGCTGGGGATTAAAAATAAACAACCTAAATTTTAGGCGATGCACAATAATATATTTACCTAATACGAGTCCTATTCATTGCACACACACACACACATACGCAATCCCAAACACACAAAAACGCACACGTATGCCCACGCACATTCCCACACGCACAGACAAACGGACACACACACACACAAACACACAATCTATTTTGAAATAATTTTTTAAAAACAATTTTTACATACAACTCTAAGAGATTGAATCAGATTTTATCCCCCACCCCCACGAACAACTTTTCTCTCCACCCCAAACAGAAATCCCAAATCCCCCCTCCCCCACCGCTTCTCCGTTTTGAACTCAAAACACTTGAATTCATAACCGAAGGCTGGAGGGCGTCAATCCATTGACATGGCAAAGTGATCGGATTTCTATAATCTTTCCGAGTTCCCTCCCATGTTTTAATGGAAACGTTCAGGGTGGGACGATCATCTTCAGCAGCAACATGCACATTTTCGGCTTTAGACTGCCTCCCCCCCCCCTTTTATCCTCTTTCCCCGGTCTTTTCAATTAAAACACTACGCCCCCATCTCCAATAAAAGACACCTTCACTTTCCCTTCCCCTACTTTCTGACACCTTCCCCTTTTCCTTTTAGAGTTACCCCTCCTTCTCTTGTCCTCTCCTTGTAGTAAGACTAAAAATACATATACATAATTTGCTATATATGTTCGTTCGTAACTATGTAATCAGGCAATAAACGATTTTAGAAAGCAAACCGCTAAAAAAAAATACTGCACCAAAAATAACTCTTTTCGAACGTGCGCATCAAATTGTTCAATATGGAAATGAGATTTAATTTTTGTCTCTTAGTCTCTATATTTTCTGATTCTTTAAGGCAAAAGGGACAATCAAATAACTATACTAAAATCATCCCGTCATTTTTGAAGGGTAATACACTAGTGCTTTCATAATAAACCTTCCACCTTCTCCTCAACGACCACTCTTGATCTCATGGCTTCTCGATTTATTTACCGAATTCACCTTGGAATAGTGGAACAAAACAACTTTATAAAAAAATCGTTCTTTTTATTTAAAATCCCACCTTGTTAGTCAGTTTGTAAAGTCAGCGTTTTCTTTTTGTTTCAAGATTTGTGATATCAGTTGAGACTTGAGACTTCCCATGTCAAGTTCATTGCGCTCAATGTTTCGACGAGAAAAGTGGTGGGTAAGGGAGATCAGCTAGTTTTAACTTGTATTTCTTCATCCCGGTTGAGATCTTGCAATTTATTAAAACAAACCCGTAAAAACAAAGTTTTTGACTATAAATCCCTTATATATGAGACAAAACTGAACGTATTGATTATGTTCCAACGCGACAAACATTTACAGCCTAAAACTGAGTGAACTCCTCCTCCACGAGATGTGGTCATGGACTGCTGGCGTGAAGTCAAGTGACCCGTAAAATGTAAACAATAGCGACCGCTACATATAGTTTATATAGATAAACTAAAAATGAATTAATTTAATAACTGTACGTTCGATCAATCTGAAATTTTCAGACGATGCATTGTTAGGTGAAACGGGTCGGTGTGCCAAATTTCAGCTCGATGCCTTCACGGGAAGTTGGTAATGTTTGACTTTTGTTTTTCCGCGGTGCCCGCCCAAGACAGAGACGGCGGTGAAGTTACTATAAGGGATTTAATAAAACAAACCCGTAAAAACAAAATTTTTGACTATAAATCCCTTATATATGAGACATAACTAAAAGTATTTACAAATATTTACAGACTGAATCTGTCTTAACTCAACACTTTGCTTCATAACCCTGAGGAGAAAAGTCTGGTCACCGATCGCTTGACCGAGCTCAGCGTGACACGTAAAATGTAAACAAAAGCACGCCGGTACTTCGATGCGTCGCGTCAACGCGTCAACTCAAACCATGCATTTTGAAAATGTGAATTTTTAAAAATTTCAATTTTGTTTTGTTTACAATGTCCAAAATAGAATGTCTTTCATAATTAAAGATTTAAATATATAATGTTCTCTGAAATACCTTTGAGATAATCCGGAATATTTTTTCCTATAGTGTTTCAGCGTATCTTCTATACACATTGTGTTATTTGCTTTGTGCTTGCCATCCGAGAGCGCGGGGATCATCAAAGAAAGCTTATAAACTAGAGACGAGTAAACAACATTTGATGAATAATTCATCGGAGTTCCCTTTTGAATTGAGAGTACATCTAACACCCGTGTTTCCATACAATGATTGTCTAAAGATTACAAGTAGATTACGGCGGTTCGCGTCATGGGTGAGACTTGTATACTGAATACAGTTCAAAAGCTCCCATACAAAACTAGATGGAACCTGTGGCATTGTCCATGTCACCTGATGTGGCATTGTTCATGTCACCTGATGTGACATTTTCCATGTCACCTGATGTGACATTGTCCATGTCGCCTGATGTGACATTGTCCATGTCGCCTGATGTGACATTGTCCATGTCGCCTGATGTGACATTGTCCATATCGCCTCATGTGACATTGTCCATGTCACCTGTTGTGACATTGTCCATGTCACCTGTTGTGGCATTGTCCAAGTCACCTGATGTGATATTGTCCACGTCACCCAATGTGACATTGTCCATGCCACCTGACGTGACATTGTCCATGTCACCTGATGTGACATTGTCCATGTCACCTGATGTGACATTGTCAATGTGACCTGATGTGACATTGTCCATGTCACCTGATCCGTTTAGAGCTATTTTGGTTGCCGTCCTTTCATTAAGAGGTCAAACAGTTTCTTCACTTTTTTAAAACGTGTGGCAGTTAAGCGGAGGAATTTTATCGTCCACTAACTTATTCTATATTTTAAAAATGGTTTAAAATGATGGGATAATTATATTTTCAAATTAAGTAATACTCTTATACTCCACGGAAAAGAGAAGGGGGGGAGGGATAGTTCAGTGTTTGGGTATGAGATGGGGGGAGGGATAGTTCAGTGTTTGGGTATGAGATGGGGGGAGGGATAGTTCAGTGTTTGGGTATGAGATGGGGGGAGGGATAGTTCAGTGTTTGGGTATGAGATGGGGGGAGGGATAGTTCAGTGTTTGGGTATGAGATGGGGGGAGGGATAGTTCAGTGTTTGGATATGAGATGGGGGGAGGGATAGTTCAGTGTTTGGGTATGAGATGGGGGGAGGGATAGTTCAGTGTTTGGGTATGAGATGGGGGGAGGGATAGTTCAGTGTTTGGGTATGAGATGGGGGGGAGGGATAGTTCAGTGTTTGGGTATGAGATGGGGGGGAGGGATAGTTCAGTGTTTGGGTATGAGATGGGGGGAGGGATAGTTCAGTGTTTGGGTATGAGATGGGGGGAGGGATAGTTCAGTGTTTGGGTATGAGATGGGGGGAGGGATAGTTCAGTGTTTGGGTATGAGATGGGGGGAGGGATAGTTCAGTGTTTGGGTATGAGATGGGGGGAGGGATAGTTCAGTGTTTGGGTATGAGATGGGGGGAGGGATAGTTCAGTGTTTGGGTATGAGATGGGGGGAGGGATAGTTCAGTGTATGGGTATGAGATGGGGGGGGGGAGGGATAGTTCAGTGTTTTGGTATGAGATGGGGGGGAGGGATAGTTCAGTGTTTGGGTATGAGATGGGGGGAGGGATAGTTCAGTGTTTGGGTATGAGATGGGGGGAGGGATAGTTCAGTGTTTGGGTATGAGATGGGGGGAGGGATAGTTCAGTGTTTGGGTATTGAGAGCAAAAACAGAAGGAAAAAAAAACCTCAAATAATTTATTCAGCGCTGCGTATTAAAAGGAAAGAATTTAATTAAGTTCTTTGGGGGCGAAATGGAACAGATTTCTATTCATTGGCCCCTGAGACATTACGTCACACAGGGAGGAGATGGATGAGAAGTCGCTCAGGTCATTAGAAAACTAACAGATTTGGACCAGTGGCCTGGGTGACGAGGGGCTGTGTGGGATGTCATGGGTTTTTGAGAGAGAACTGTGGTAACTCAAGTGACTTATTGTTGTTAGGAGAGATGCGCTGAATTTGTGCGATGAGTTGTTGGTTGCAGGGCCCGATCTAGCTAATCTGGGTGGCGCATCTTAAGACGGGGAATTAGAGAGGTCCTGTAGTTAAACGACATGTAATTGAAGAGTGACGGAAACTGTTTTGTCTCTGAGCTTAGAGCAAGGGGTCTCAAACTCGTATGAAGGCATGTGCCGTTTGATCACTTATATGTTGTGTCAAGGACCGCGTCCCCCTACAAGAACCCGACCCTAGCCAACAATAGACACTTTATACAATCTTAACTCATGCTATTACTTATAACTAATAATACGCCATATTACAATTTAGACTAAGAATTATACCAACGTGAACTGTCATTATTTTTTCTAACATAGTAACAAAAATTAAGTACTTATTACTTTTCTTTTGAGATTCCACGAATAGCAACGTTCCGTAAGCTCATTGACGGGCCACAAATATCCACTTGGTGTGTTACGTGTTGGGACCCCTGGCCTAGAGATTAGCTTCAATTTTAACAACGGCCGGAAGCATTCGGGATAGTTAGGGGAGGTTACTGGGAAGTTTGTTAGTTAAGTTACCAAACGTGGTGCATCTATAACTGAAAGCACGAATTAAAGCAAAGATGCGGTAGATTAGCAAATGAATGTCTGCCGTTATTGGTGTCAGGGTCGATTAGATCTTGTCGTGTTATCGTTATAATGTTTGATGATTTAATGAACTCTTGTAGCACAGGATTTATGAGATTATTGTCTTAGCGATGACGAACAGTTGGAGCAAGGGACGTTTGCAGTTATATTATTAAAGATCCCGGAGAAGATGAATTCAGCTAAAGTTTTTAGAGATAATGAAGATTTGTTGCTTGGAATGGCTGTAGTTCTAGGAAGAGAAATGGTGTGGGGGGGGGGCAGATACTTACTTGCAGGAGTCACCGTTGTTTGTCCCAGGTCGCTACTCACTGACGCACTGCTGCGTGGAATACGACCTGTGGATGTAAGAAACATCACAATGTGACGGGTCTTGTTTGCTTTGATTTTGATATTTTATCCAATTACAGTGCATGTTTCTGTTAAGATAATGTAAGCATAGAAAAACTTATTAAAAAAAAACAAGTCTAAGAAAAAGAAAACTTTTAATTTAATTTATTTTATATCATTTGCCATGACTTCTTGGATAGTTTTCAAGTGATAATTATTATATTTTACTTCAAAAAAATCTTATTTTGTGAATAATAGCTCTATGCCCACAACAGAAAATATAAAATCGGAAAGAAAAAATCAACAACACGATATGACTTTGAGATGGTCTTTGATTGAACGTTAATTGTAACTTTTAAACTTTTAAGGGATTACATTTTTGGGAATTCAGATTTCACTGATGTGAATCATTATGAAATAATCATGTGTTATAAAGAAGCTAATGTTGAGCAATGTCATAGATTTGATTATTTTTAAAAATCTATTTGAACTCATCTGAAAATATGAATTTCATTGGACAAGATTGAGAACCAAAAAATATGATAATTGGGCTAATTTCTTAAGAGGAAATGTAAATTTATGGTAATTGAACTCGTGTTCCTTGATGAGCTAGGTCACCTAGACCAGGTTTGATCACGTAATGTCCCAAGTGTGCCAGTAATGAACTTGGCAGAAAATTGGTGTAATTATGTAAAAACCTTTGAGCTGTAGACTCATCTTAATAGGACAAATGCACAACTTCCGGAACACAGAAACTTCACGAATGTCTTGTCAAAACGTGATCGTCCGAAATTAGTTTATATTTAGTTAAGGATGTTAAGTTTCTTTTAAATGGGTTTTTACTTTGGTACATTTAATTAAAAGAAGATGGTGTGTTCCATCTTTAGGTGGTGTTATTTTAAACATGAATTCAGCCTAATTCCAAGAAACATTGTGTATTGAGGCAATGAGCAGGATTCTTGTTTCCTCTAACTTTTTAACCGTGATTACCACCCTCATTTCCGGGTATTGTGTGACTCATACCTTTCTCTGCTATTTGAAAAGACAAGGTGGGTGCCAAGGGGATCAAGATGGTTGGGGCTAGGGGTAGAATGAGAAAATAGTTTACCCGTTAGGGATTCTTTAAATTCTTGTCTAGGGGGCTAAAACTTTTGTAAAATAACAACATGGGAACTGGCCTACAACAGATTACAAAGAATTTAAAATTTATATACAAATGACAGAAAATGGATGACCTACTTGTTTTTAACCGCTTGGTGAAGACCAGGAAAAAATCAGGGTCGGAGGAATCCAGGAAGTAGAGTTCCCCGAGAGACTCGGGAATCTCGCAATCCTCCAGAAGGACGCCCATGATCCTCTGGTTGTGGAGGCTCATCTGGGTCAACTGCTTCAAAGTCTTCTCGAAGGAGAACCACGTCTCCTCCACATACCGTCGGCTCAGCACCAGCACGACCCTCTCGCTGAGCATGGCTGCGCACAGGATCCTCTGCTGCAAGGTGCCCGGGTCAGCCTCGTCTTGGAGCGAGGCGTAGGCGCACGTGTAGTTGAAAGGCGGAGCCTCGAGGTGGGCGACCATGTGCTCCACCCACTCGCGGTCCTCCGGGCAGTGGGAGAAGAAGACGTGGTAGCGGTACAGGTCCTGGATGGGTGGGGCCGAGACGGTGTCCTGGTGATGGAGCATGGGCGTCCCATCCTGGTGGGAGAGCAGCCGGAGCTCTTCGCTGGGGATGCCGCCGTTGGAGATCCCACAGGAGCAGTCGACGTGGCTGTACGGCTGCTGCGTGAAGCTGGTGTAGTCGGCCGGCGACATGGTGTCGATGTAGCCTCCGCTGGCGTCCTTCATGTAGCGGTTGTTGTTGTTGTGGTGGCTGAGGAAGTCGTTGAGCTGGTAGTGTTCGTCCCCGTGGTTGTCGAAGGTCGGGCTGTCGCAGGTGTAAGGAATGAAGGACTGCTGCGAATTCGATATGCAAATGGTCACCTTCGGGTGACCGCTGTCCAAAAGGTTTTGACCACCGTCCATTTGAGTTAGGACCCTGGTGGGTCGAGTGCTGTCAGTGTCGCATTCGCAGGTGGATATGACGTCACAAAAGTTGCACTGGCTTTCCGGTGAGGTGAGGAAATCAATATCCGGCTGGCTGGGGTCATTAGGTGGAATGGGTGGATGAGTAGAAGACATTACCACGGGGTACGCCCCTGGGCTTGTTGGAAATGAAGATATCGAAGCATCAGCTTTAGAGATGTAAGAGTTATGTAACAGCGTGTCTCTCGTGTCATAGGAATTAGTGTGAGAACCACCGTAAGGAATGTCTTGGTGGTTGTTACCTGTATACTCCGAGTCGCGGGCGTCGGTCAGGTGCGAGAAGCAGTCCCCGGGTGGGAGCTCGGGCTCACCGCAGATGCACGACGGGCGCTTTGTGCTCAGCACCTGGGGCGCCACGTCAAAGGGAAGTTCGATGTTGTTGTTGGCGGCGGCGTCGGCCGTCTCGTCGAACGTGAGGCGGAATCTCTGGGCAGAGGCGACGTGCGATAAACCGATGTCCTTCATTTTGATCTTTCCCGTCGACGGATGGCCGTGGGTAGGGTGCTGGTCACGGGCCGCCGATTCTCGCCATCGCTCCGAGTCGTCACCGCTGACATTCCCGGCCAGAGATCCCCCGCTGTCCTTCCTACTGAACTCGTCCGCACCGTCCACCACGACCAGGGGCGGACCTCCCCCGGGAGGAGGGGCTCTGGAGAAGGAGCAGTTGCTGAGCCGTCGGTTGTTTCCGCCCTGGTAGTTGTCCCAAGGATCCTGTCCGGCCATGGGCTGGTGGTGCTGCTCAGGGCACTGTTTGGAGACGTCGCCGAATCTCATTTCTGAAATATTCCCAAAAGCAGCGAATTTAATTACGTTTATTTCGTGTTTTAAATTGTTCACTTAACTCTTTACACAGCTTAAATTAAACATGTATTCGTCATGAACACACCAAATTGGCATGACGTATTTAGGTTTATCTGGACATTTGTTGTGTGCACAAGTTTTTGCGTCAGCATTTCATTTGGATAGATCTATTTAAACATTCATGCGGTAAACTCCTGTCATATCAAATTTATCTGAATAAAACCAAAAATAGGAACAGTTTTTATCGTGCCAGGCATTATGGTTTCCATAGCAACATCTCTACTTTAATTCGCCAACATCAAAATTAAAGAAACGTTAATCAGATTTGTTTACTTAAAAAAAATATTCAAGCTGAATCTTTTCATTTCAGACACTTGAATATTTAATGGCAACACTGAGTTGGGTAATATATCAGACTTTCGTTTGAAATTGTAAGCAGGGGCTGCTAGGAATACAGCTTAAAAACATCTAAAGGGGAAATTTTTAAAAAAAAATCCATTTAAAATCATGTCGGAAATTTTTTTTTAAACAACGTTGCTTTTATATGTATTATCCAGATTTATGGAAAGTTTCTCTTAAAAAAACATAAGCGAACACAGAGTTTTAAATCTATATTGGTATTTTTTAATTAAAAATAATAGTTCCATCTTTCTATGTTAGCCCAGTTTAAATAGAGAATTACAGAATAAGTTAAAATATTTTCAAAGCTTTTAAATGTTTTACAGCTCATATGAATCTAAATTAGGGTAGATTGGAATCGGGACGATTAAAACAAAATTGCAAATATTAAGACGCTAAAAACGCCAAAAAATGGATTAAACAGAGGACAAATTTAGTCGGACAAAATATATCATCCTTTATTTATTTTAAAACTAAATAAGCTTTATAAAGACATGAATTTTAAACTTTAAAAGACAAAACAAAAAGTTTTTTCATAAAATCATGAAATGATGGGTTATTCAACTCCTACAAATGGCTATGAACAAAACTGCTAAGGAAAGCAAACATTTTAACGCACTCACGAGTACGCACGACTATGATGACAAAAAATACAGAACTGTCCTAGTGTGGATCCACAACTAGAGTTCTAGATCATTACATTAAGAACACGCTTTGTCCAGTGGAACATCGCAACCAGGGCTCGGGGGAATATTTAAATAAACCAACAGTTGGAATTGTCCTTCTGTGAACTTGTCGGCGGACGGCTTGGAAATTTAATGAATTTTTTGCATTTTATTATTTTTTTAAAACCAAAGACATATGTCTCTGGGAATTTTTTTTAAAGAAGGCTTTGTAACTAGTAAGACAATCAGTTTGTAACTAGTAAGACAATCAGTTTGTAACTAGTAAGACAATCAGTTTGTAACTAGTAAGACAATCAGTATGTAACTAGTGAGACAATCAGTTTGTAACTAGTAAGACAATCAGTTTGTAACTAGTAAGACAATCAGTTTGTAACTAGTAAGACAATCAGTAGGTAACTAGTAAGACAATCAGTTTATAACTAGTAAGACAATCAGTTTGTAACTAGTAAGACAATCAGTATGTAACTAGTAAGACAATCAGTTTGTAACTAGTAAGACAATCAGTTTGTAACTAGTAAGACAATCAGTTTGTAACTAGTAAGACAATCAGTGTAAGACAATCAGTTTGTAACTAGTAAGACAATCAGTTTGTAACTAGTAAGACAATCAGTTTGTAACTAGTAAGACAATCAGTTTGTAACTAGTAAGACAATCAGTTTGTAACTAGTAAGACAATCAGTTTGTAACTAGTAAGACAATCAGTTTGTAACTAGTAAGACAATCAGTTTGTAACTAGTAAGACAATCAGTATGTAACTAGTAAGACAATCAGTTTGTAACTATTAAGACAATCAGTTTGTAACTAGTAAGACAATCCGTTTGTAACTAGTAGGACAATCAGTTTGTAACTAGTAAGACAATCAGTTTGTAACTAGTAAGACAATCAGTTTGTAACTAGTAAGACAATCAGTATGTAACTAGTAAGACAATCAGTTTGTAACTAGTAAGACAATCGGTTTGTAACTAGTAAGACAATCAGTTTGTAACTAGTAAGACAATCAGTATGTAACTAGTAAGACAATCAGTTTGTAACTCATGTATTAAGACAATCAGTTTGTAACTAGTAAGACAATCAGTTTGTAACTAGTAAGACAATCAGTTTGTAACTATTAAGACAATCAGTTTGTAACTAGTAAGACAATCAGTTTGTAACTAGTAAGACAATCAGTTTGTAACTAGTAAGACAATCAGTTTGTAACTAGTAAGACAATCAGTTTGTAACTAGTAAGACAATCAGTTTGTAACTAGTAAGACAATCAGTTTGTAACTAGTAAGACAATCAGTTTGTAACTAGTAAGACAATCAGTTTGTAACTAGTAAGACAATCAGTTTGTAACTAGTAAGACAATCAGTTTGTAACTAGTAAGACAATCAGTTTGTAACTAGTAAGACAATCAGTTTGTAACTAGTAAGACAATCAGTTTGTAACTAGTAAGACAATCAGTTTGTAACTAGTAAGACAATCAGTTTGTAACTAGTAAGACAATCAGTTTGTAACTAGTAAGACAATCAGTTTGTAACTAGTAAGACAATCAGTTTGTAACTAGTAAGACAATCAGTTTGTAACTAGTAAGACAATCAGTTTGTAACTAGTAAGACAATCAGTATGTAACTAGTAAGACAATCAGTTTGTAACTATTAAGACAATCAGTTTGTAACTAGTAAGACAATCAGTTTGTAACTAGTAAGACAATCAGTTTGTAACTAGTAAGACAATCAGTTTGTAACTAGTAAGACAATCAGTTTGTAACTAGTAAGACAATCAGTTTGTAACTAGTAAGACAATCAGTTTGTAACTAGTAAGACAATCAGTTTGTAACTAGTAAGACAATCAGTTTGTAACTAGTAAGACAATCAGTTTGTAACTAGTAAGACAATCAGTTTGTAACTAGTAAGACAATCAGTTTGTAACTAGTAAGACAATCAGTATGTAACTAGTAAGACAATCAGTTTGTAACTAGTAAGACAATCAGTTTGTAACTAGTAAGACAATCAGTTTGTAACTAGTAAGACAATCAGTTTGTAACTAGTAAGACAATCAGTTTGTAACTAGTAAGACAATCAGTTTGTAACTAGTAAGACAATCAGTATGTAACTAGTAAGACAATCAGTTTGTAACTAGTAAGACAATCAGTTTGTAACTAGTAAGACAATCAGTTTGTAACTAGTAAGACAATTAGTTTGTAACTAGTGAGACAATAAGTTTGTTGTTTTGATTTTTTAAAAATCTAATTTTTTGTGTAGTTTTTTGTATAAATAATGTTAACCGATAGACACTGATTTCTCTATACACGATTGAAGACGGTTCATAGATTTAATTATTTTTTAGGACGTTCGTTCCAAATATTTTATCCTGAACGAATACATGGATAAATACTTCCGTGTTTTCATTTAGTCAGGTGATAAAACCAAAGGGAAATCAATACTCTATGTCCCAATGAGTTGGCCTCCCATCTGAGCCATCAACTTTGACTCCGTCCATCCTGGTAAAAATCACCAACGCCCAGAGCGGCGATGGTCTGACTAGGATATTCGATAATCGCATTGAGGTCATCGTGAGATCAATTCTTTGATCCACCAGTGACCACTTGGGGAGTAATCGCCAGACTTTTCACATTCTTGACAACCTCCAGGGTTTGGCATTGTAACTGGTTTTTCTTTTCCCAATCTCAATCGTGGTTAGAGGGGCAATCCGTAAAAGCGCATACTTAAAACTTTGCGGACAAGACTCTCTCCAGTTTGAAGCAAACTTCTTTGTTGCTATGATGCGTACGGATGGTGCGTAACAGTTTAGGATGTTTAATAAGTGCAAACTATCTATTCATTGCTCATTGCATGGTCTAAGTGAAAAGATCTTTGAATAAGTCCTAGCTCCTTGTTACAGATTTGACCGGTCAAAGCCGAGAGTCTGAAAGCGACGTAAACCTTGTTGGAGTCGGTCTGGAGGGCAGATTATGTATTAATTTAGAGTGAGAGAAATAAAGGAGATGGCGGTTAAATCGGCAACAATATTATTCGTTAATGGTTGATTATTCAGAAATACTATTTTTCCCCCAATGGTAATGTAATGCAATTGATAGCGAATAACCAGTGGTTTATATTTTATGCTGCGATCTTTGAGGTCTATCAGAGCCAGTAGATCTATAAGCTTTGAAACTCTGATAAAAAAAATATCTGAAACGCAATAGCACGAATCGAACAAACTCACCAAGATAAACTGATAGCTTTCTTTGATCGTAAGAAATTAACAGTACTGTCTTCTCAGCTGTGCCTCGGGCGGGGGAGAGAAAACAGTGGTAGGTCAATGGGTCAGCCCTTTCTAAGGATCGATTGTCTCAAACTCAATTCGATTACATGGTTACCTACAATAAAAGCCACGTATGATCACTTTCAGAATATATTTTCAATGGACACTTCTGTGTTAAAAATGCAAGGGGAGAATGATTCCATGTTTAAACAGGAAAATACATTGAAATAAAGAGTCCCACAAGTTTCTTGTGATATCTTGAATTGAACAGCCCTCAGCCTGTAGTTTATATAGCACCTTTATATATTAGGTGTGATAATATTAATTGATGTACTTACTATTTAATATCCTTAGCTTACTGGTTATCTCCATACACATAATAAAAAACGCAATTTGGTCACTTGGTATGTTTATAAGTAAAAAGGTAGGGATGGGTGAAGAAATGTAAATACCTACATGCCAATCCGAACCCACAATCCTATTTTATACTCTTACAGGGGTCATTATACACAACACTAACTTGGCAAGTTATAAAAATTAATTTTCTTTTATAGAGATAGGTTTAAATACTATTTTGTTGTATAATAACTTGAGTTAATATGCGAAAGTACATGTTTCTGGTTCTTGTTAAATACGACGATATATTATGTATGCAATTTATTTATGTATATTTAATTTATTATAATCACTCACTAATGAAATTCTTTGAAAGTGCTAAAAAAAAATCTATACAAAACGCTCTTTTATCTATCAATTCTCAAATCGAACTTACGTCAATCTTATTTCCATGATGCTTAAATATTGATTCTATTCAATTTTCTTTCTTTTACTTTCTTCAGTAAGAGCTGCTCACATGCACCGTGTGATCCAATTTATATTCACAGGGCACCGTCTATTTCTAACTATGTTCACAGGGCACCATCTAATCCAAAATATGTCCACTGGGCACCGTCTGATCCAAATTATATTCATGGGGCACCGTCAGATCCAAATAATGTTCACAGGGCACCGTCTTCTTCAAACTGTACCTCGCTGACGGATGAAATCGCCTACATCCGTCATTTGTTCTTTCAGCTCTTGTTATTGCGGTGCTGCCAATGTTGTGATCCCGCAACAGACGGGGCGCCGCGTTCCGGCAGTGGACGCTGAGGTCTCTAAGCACGGACAACTAGGAGGGCGGGGGCGCAAGGGAGGGTGGAGACAACCAGGAGTGGCGCGATTCGATAGAGTTATTCACCCCCTCCCCTGCCCCCGCTTACTCTTTCTCCTCACCCTCCCTCACCATGAAAGATAGGAATATCGAAGGATGATGTCTTTACTTCGGAGCTCGGGTTGCACAGCATTCCGCCGGCACAACATTGGCGGTGCCTTGTATGAGGGATTCACGGCGATGACGCGAAGCGACCCTTGGGAGAAGGCGGAGTATTTGTTATGTCCATGTCGGGTGTTTGGTCAAGATATGGGCGGTGAAAGGGAGAATGGATGGGACGAGATAGATGGTGGGACTAGGGAGAATGGATGGGACGAGATAGATGATGGGACTAGGGAGAATGGATGGGAGGAGATAGATGGTGGGACTAGGGAGAATGGATGGGACGAGATAGATGGTGGGACTTGGGAGAATGAATGGGACGAGATAGATGGTGGGACTAAGGATTGACTGAACGGCAGGTATGATATACTCGTGAGGCGAACAGTGTCTAAGTTCTTCATTAATGTGGCGTCACTTCAAACTCAGACCCAAGTGCGTTAAGTTGTAAGAGTCAAGAGTCAGGAGTCAAGAGTCGTGTTGTACTAGGGTCAAAATTAACCACGTTACGAATACTGCGGTTAAAGCGTGATCTAGAAATATATGATCTCATAATGCAGCATTTATATGCACAACTATATACAAGTTAAAGGTAACGTGGAGGACTGAAAAATATTTAAGAATGAGGGATATTGATACGGAGAGGATTGAAAGAAAAGTGCGCCCGGGTGCATGTTTGGTAGACCAAAGCTGGAAGTAGCACCATTGAGGGGGTAAAATTAGAGCGCGCGCGTTTGAGAGAGAGAGAGAGAGAGAGAGAGAGAGAGAGAGAGAGAGAGAGAGAGAGAGAGAGAGAGAGCAGTTGAGATAAGGGAAAATGATAGAGAGAGAGAGCAGTTAAGGTAAGGGAAAACGGTAGAGAGAGCAGTGGCGTAGCTAGAACTTTTCAGTTCAAAGGGCGCTTCTAAATCTCTAATTTTTTAATTTTTATTTAAATAAAAGGCACCAAAAATAAATTAGCCAAGGGCATCAAAAACCCAGTTACGCCTCTGTACATTAGTATGTTAACATATTTATATATTTACTTTCCTAACTTTCATAATAGAAAAATCGTGTATTACGCTATCAAAATTAAAATTATTTGTAATATCTTGTTCTAATGACAGCATTGCAAGATTTTGTTGTCTTTAATCGCTCATTGTGGAACGAAGATAATTTTTTATCAACTTCAGTTTGGAGAAGCTCCTTTCACAACTAGTGACACTGATAGCAATAGTTGAAAAAATTCATAGCAAAATTACAATGTTGGGTACAGAATTTTCCAATCTATACTGTTGAATAAATTTTAATAGATCAAATGTGCCTTTTGCCCCCGTTTGTCTAAAATAATGCCTCTTTTTGCAGTGTAGGTACAGCCATAAAACCCTGGATCCTTTTTCTTTCCATATTGAACTGTCAATTTCAATAAAGTAATTTATTTGATGTTCAAATGCTTCATTTAGTAGGTTACATGGTATTTTATATGAATATTTTCTTGCAAGGAAATGCAACTCATCAAAGCGTTATTTTATTTTATTTTATAATTCCATCCATGGATAAAAACATGTATCTTTGTACTTCTTGTTTTAAAGATAGAACCACGTCTTCTGAATTTTCCATACTCATATTTTTCTCCTTCTAACTAGGCATTCAGTTGATATCTCCATCTCTTCACAAATTGTTTGGCTTATATAACAGCATTTTGTATTAGAACATCTATTTGTTCCATGCAATGGCTTTGCATAAACAAAAAAAATGACGGGTTCCCATAAATTGAGATAACATAGAAGATAATAAGATTGCATAGAATTGAGTAAAATTCCAGCATCTGATCTCGTTTTACTAGTTACTTCTTCAGATGTCAATTTTTTCCAAGACGCTTGAAAGTTTAAGTCTTTTACGAAATTATTATGCCTATCGCGGTGTTTATTAACAGAGAAATTTGAATATTTAAATATTCTTGTCATAAATCTTAATAATTTTCCATAAAATAGAGGAATTCAGATTATTTACACATTACTATTACTTTAGTTTAATTGGATAGGCGTAACATGTTTAAAAAATAACCTTATTTTAATGAAAAAAAACAACAAATTATTTGTGCTACTTTAATGCAATAATAATTAAATATTTAAAAAATCTTTTTTTAAAAAGGACACGCTTTTAACATAATCACTACTTTTAGTTATGTCTCATATATAAGGGATTTATAGTCAAAAACTTTGTTTTTACAGCTATTTTTAAAAACTTATAATAAAAACTCTTTAAAATTCACGTCTGAAGCCCACACATCTTTTTTACCATTATTTTTTTTTATACCAAACACCTCATAAGCGCCCGCCCAACGTTTTATACAATGGTGTTGAGTTCACGTGGTGAACTCATGGATGTCAACAAAGCAGACGGGTACCGATGCTTATATATAGACTACAGATAAAGTAAAAATGCAATAATTTCAATACGGTACATTCGATCGATTTGAAATTTTGATACAATGCATTGTCATCCAAGATCTATCTGTGGTAAAATTTTTAGATCTCTAGGACCATTCAAAGTGGTATAATTTTACGTTTCAAGTTTTGAAGGAAGGATGGATGGAAGGATGGATGGATACAACATACAAACATTGTGACTTAAATAAAAGCGTGTAATAAAAGCGTGTAAAAACAAAATAAATTTAATTTTTAATAAGTTGCCTTGCAATAATTTACTGAAAACTGAAACAGTAATATAAATATTATTACTACTTGCAAGTTAAATACAATATTTAAACCACCATGCCTTGTAAGTACTTGTTCAGGCATCATACTGCGAATGTCGAAATTCCACGTAAAACCTTTCGTGGCGATATTAATAGCACATATTATTCGGCCCAGCGGTGGTGTGTTTTTTTGGGTAGTTTTCTTATAAAAGCGTCATCTGTGACTTATACCGTTTAGTTTTACAAACAAATGGATACGTTTTTTGAGCGATTAAAAATTTTTAAACGGTTTTGCGTTAGTTAAAATATCCACTTTGTAATCAAACAAATGTTTTGCGAATCCGTTAATTAAGACTCGAAATTACGAATATTTTTGTTTCACCTTGGTTTTTCCCCTTCAAAAGAAAAAGGGTGGTTGTCGGAAATGGCTGTACTTTTCAAATGCCCTCAAATGCTGCACCTAAATGAGTGCCGCCCGGGGCGGACAGCCCCCACCGCCCCCCTAGCTACGCCACTGAGAGAGAGAGATAGAGATAAAGAGAGAGAGAGAGCAGTTAAGGTAAGGGGAAGAGGTAGAGAGAGTGAGCAGTTAAGGTAAGGGGAAGAGGTAGAGAGAGTGTGGGACACAGGTAGTTTTACGTTGTGTCTAAAATAGAAGGCCCCAAGGCCCCAAGGCCCCAAGGCCCCAAGGCCCCAAGGCCCCAAGGCCCCAAGGCTACTCCAGCGATATCCTCTCAGAAACTCAATCCTATTGATCTCATATACACCACTGAGAGAAGGGGACAAGAAAGAGAAAAGGAGATAGAGAGAGAGATTGAGAGAGATTGAGAGAAAGAGAGAGAGAGATTGAGAGAAAGAGAGAGAGAGATTGAGAGAGAGAGATTGAGAGAGAGATATTGAGAGAGAGTTTGCATTGCCTCCCTTCACCAAAGACACGGACACCATGGGAACTGATAAGTCAATACAAACAAGGAACAAAGAATAAACAACCGAGGATTGTTGTATGTTGTTTTTGCCTTGTTATCTCCCGCTACTGGCACTAGTGTTGTCCATTCCCGGGTCTTGAGAGTAATATAGCTGTGTAATTGAGCGACGCGTTCCTAATAGTAGAAAAAAACAACTTCTGATTCCATGGCCTGGTTGGCATGTATAGCTAAGATTAGATAACCATTAACATCAAATAGAAATTAATTTTAAATTTTATCATTGTTTTCCTCCTTTTTGAAGTTTCAATGACGTTATCAGAACATTTCAAAAAAAAATTCCAATATGTTTAAAAAAAAATACGCCTTTCATCACGTTTTAACAGTTATTAATGTTTTAAAAAAATTCTCTTCAAAATCAAACCATTAGACTTAAAAGAAGCGAAAATAGTTTGAGTTCAACGCAGTTTCATATGTCAATATTTTACTTTTAAAATGAATTGAGTTGTAACAGTAGCCATGACTATTTAAATTCATACATAACAATTCAGAAGCACTAACAAGCCAAGACTGTACCGGGTGAATACGTCAACGATATTCAATATTTATATTGCTCTACTCAACTAACATCGTAGAAAGAGCTGCTTGTTGAGGTACTGTGCTATATACACTATCAAATTATTATTAGATCATTATTTCTGAACACACATAGGCCACGACACCGATATCATATTATACCAAGACATAGGGCCAGTACCAAACTAGCGTCATATTATACCAAGACATAGGGCCAGTACCACACTAGCATCATATTATACCAAGACATAGGGCCAGTACCAAATTAGCGTCATATTATACCAAGACATAGGGCCAGTACCAAACTAGCGTCATATTATACCAAGACATAGGGCTAATACCAAACTAGCATCAAATCATACCAAGACATAGGGCCAGTACCAAACTAGCATCATATTATACCAAGACATAGGGCCAGTACCAAACTAGCATCATATTATACCAAGACATAGGGCCAGTACCAAACTAGCGTCATATTATACAAAGACATAGGGCCAGTACCAAACAAGCGTCATATAATACCAAGACATTGGGCCAGTACCAAAAAAGCATCATATTATACCAAGACATAGGGCCAGTACCAAACTAGCATCATATTATACCAAGACATAGGGCCAGTACCAAACAAGCGTCATATTATACCAAGACATAGGGCCAGTACCAAACTAGCATCATATTATACCAAGACATAGGGCCAGTACCAAACTAGCGTCATATTATACCAAGACATAGGGCCAGTACCAAACTAGCGTCATATTATACCAAGACATAGGGCCAGTACCAAACTAGCGTCATATTATACCAAGACATAGGGCCGGTACCAAACAAGCGCCATATTATACCAAGACATAGGGCCAGTACCAAACTAGCGTCATATTATACCAAGACATAGGGCCAGTACCAAACTAGCGTCATATTATACCAAGACATAGGGCCAGTACCAAACTAGCGTCATATTATACCAAGACATAGGTCCGGTACCAAACAAGCGCCATATTATACCAAGACATAGGGCCAGTACCAAACTAGTGCAATATAATACCAGACATACGGCCAGTACCAAACTAGCGTCATATTATACCAAGACATAAAGCCATTACCACACTAGCATCATATTATACCAAGACATAGGGCCAGCACCACACTAGAATCATATTATACCAAGACATAGGGCCAGTACCAAACTAGCGTCATATTATACCAAGACATAGGGCCAGTACCACACTAGCATCATATTATACCAAGACATAGTACCAGTACCAAACTAGCATCATATTATACCAAGACATAGGGCCAGTACCAAACTAGCATCATATTATACCAAGACATAGGGCCAGTACCACACTAGAATCATATTATACCAAGACATAGGGCCAGTAACAAACTAGCGTCATATTATACCAAGACATAGGGCCAGTACCAAACTAGCGTCATATTATACCAAGACATAAAGCAAATACCACACTAGCATCATATTATACCAAGACATAGGGCCAGTACCACACTAGAATCATATTATACCAAGACATAGGGCCAGTACCAAACTAGCGTCATATTATACCAAGACATAGGGCCAGTACCACACTAGCATCATATTATACCAAGACATAGTACCAGTACCAAACTAGCATCATATTATACCAAGACATAGGGCCAGTACCAAACTAGCATCATATTATACCAAGACATAGGGCCAGTACCACACTAGAATCATATTATACCAAGACATAGGGCCAGTACCAAACTAGCGTCATATTATACCAAGACATAGGGCCAGTACCACACTAGAATCATATTATACCAAGACATAGGGCCAGTACCACACTAGCATCATATTATACCAAGACATAGGGCCATTACCACACTAGCATCATATTATACCAAGACATAGGGCCAGTACCACACTAGCATCATATTATACCAAGACATAGGGCCAGTACCACACTAGCATCATATTATACCAAGACATAGGGCCAGTACCACACTAGCATCATATTATACCAAGACATAGGGCCAGTACCAAACTAGCGTCATATTATACCAAGACATAGGGCCAGTACCACACTAGCATCATATTATACCAAGACATAGGGCCAGTACCACACTAGCATCATATTATACCAAGACATAGGGCCAGTACCACACTAGCATCATATTATACCAAGACATAGGGCCATTACCACACTAGCATCATATTATACCAAGACATAGGGCCAGTACCACACTAGCATCATATTATACCAAGACATAGGGCCAGTACCACACTAGCATCATATTATACCAAGACATAGGGCCAGTACCACACTAGCATCATATTATACCAAGACATAGGGCCAGTACCAAACTAGCGTCATATTATACCAAGACATAGGGCCAGTACCACACTAGCATCATATTATACCAAGACATAGGGCCAGTACCACACTAGCATCATATTATACCAAGACATAGGGCCATTACCACACTAGCGTCATATTATACCAAGACATAGGGCCAGTACCACACTAGCATCATATTATACCAAGACATAGGGCCAGTACCACACTAGCATCATATTATACCAAGACATAGGGCCAGTACCACACTAGCATCATATTATACCAAGACATAGGGCCAGTACCACACTAGCAATATATTATACCAAGACATAGGGCCAGTACCATACTAGCATCATATTATACCAAGACATAGGGCCAGTACCAAACTAGCATCATATTATACCAAGACATAGGGCCAGTACCAAACTAGCATCATATTATACCAAGACATAGGGCCAGTACCACACTAGCATCATATTATACCAGACATAGGGCCAGTACCAAACTAGCATCTATTATACCAAGACATAGAGCCAGTACCAAACTAGCACATATTATACCAAGACATAGGGCCAGTACCACACTAGCATCATATTATATTAAGAAATAGGGCCAGTACCACACTAGCATCATATTATACCAAGACATAGGGCCAGTACCAAACTAGCGTCATATTATACCAAGACATAGGGCCAGTACCAAACTAGCATCATATTATACCAAGACATAGGGCCAGTACCAAAATAGCATCATATTATACCAAGACATAGGGCCAGTACCACACTAGCATCATATTATACCAAGACATAGGGCCAGTACCAAACTAGCGTCATATTATACCAAGACATAGGGCCAGTACCAAACTAGCGTCATATTATACCAAGACATAGGGCCAGTACCACACTAGCATCATATTATACCAAGATATAGGGCCAGTACCACACTAGCATCATATTATACCAAGACATAGGGCCAGTACCACACTAGCGTCATATTATACCAAGACATAGGGCCATTACCAAACTAGCGTCATATTTTACAGAGGCCGAGACACATACAGCTAATTACACTAATAAATCAGAATTATATTATAACTAGACATAACAAGAGTCCAGACCACACCTGAATTATTTTATAACAATACCAATCACCAGGGGCCAGTGCTCCACCAGCAGGGGTCAGTACCCCATCACCAGGGGCCAGTACCCCATCGCCAGGGGCCAGTACCATATAAGCACAATTGTATACCAACTTTCACCATTAGGGTCATGATCTCAACAACTTCTGATCATACCGATACCCACCACCAGGGGCCAGTACCCCAACAGCAGGGATCAGTGACCCACCACCATGGGCCAGTACCCCACTGGAAGGGACCAGTGACCCACCACCAAGGGCCAGCACCCAACCAACAGGGGTCAGTGTCCAATTACCAGTCGCCAGTACCTCACCAGCACCGGGGGATGGTTTACTATCGCCAGCCACTATTGCAACAACATCAGATTCGAGTAATTAATTACGCTCGGGACAAAGACTGCCGCAGCCCCCCACAACAAACAAACTTTGTCGGCACGGGAACTCAATTAAAAATCAACACCTGCACAGCTCGTGGCTGGCGAGGGCTCCAGGTAAGAGGCGAGTCAACATCCTTGATTTGACAGGCGGTAGACTACAGGCACGCGCCTCGGGAAACGTGCGCTCAAATCTTGCTGCGCTATTCAAGATGGCGCGTCGAGAGGTCACTCATCGGTCATAACAAGAGCTCCAGTAATGACCATATAGCCGTTGAGTTGTAAGCGAGACGATGGACCTTAGCTAGTTCCTTTGTTGTGTTGGCTAGCAGAGTTTTCTATTAATTCAAAATTTATTTTATTGAAGCTATATTTAAATGAAAATATTATTCTTAAAATGTATTTATTTGTATTATTATTTCGAATGGGGCAGCTAAAGATTACTATCCGGCCAGGGTAAAGATTCACCATAGATACGCCTCTGCCAGAGGTCATGGTGCGATCACGTGATATTTACGATGAAATATAAGAAGATGGCAAAATATCATGGATAGAACTATTGAAATATCCTCTTAAACATCGGAGGCTGCTCTAGTTCTGGTCTTGGCTGCTGAAAGGCCTTTTGAGGTCCTCACTTGGGAGAACCTATACCCCTCCCGATGGGCGCAGTGACAAGTTAAAACATTAAAAGATGTTCTCAAAGTCGGACTGTTAGGGCACTAGTGGTTGGTTAAGAGTGTTTGGCACAAAGTTTAAGAACGATGTCAAGATTTTTATATATATTTAATTTAAAAAAATATAAAAAAACCTTTTTTTTGTGAAAGTCATGTTAAAAATGTCTTTGATGGGAGAAAAGGTCTCGACGGAAGAATCTGCAAAAATACCTTTCGTGTAGTCGTCTGAATTATTGTAAATGAAAAAAAAAGAGTAAATTTTGTGAAAAACAACAAACACCGAAAACAACAAGACTTGCATAAGGAGAGCAAACATTAAGTAAAGAAAGTGTAGAGATTCCATTGTGAATAATACAGAAAATTGTCCCCCACCAATGTTCATTCTAAGGTTCGTTGGTCCGAGTGCAAAGTTACAAATCTCATGTGCAAAGGTGCACTTTTTTGTGTGCAATATTTTACCAAATTTGCTGCGCGGTAATTCTAATCTGCTGCGCAGGGCCGGTCAGATATTTTGGCATTTTTAGTGTATTCAGGAGACTCTGCACTTAGATTTATATACCACAATCATCAATTTAAATCATTAAGACACATATTTATTCACATCAAGAAATATGGATGCAATCCCTGCGTCCAAAGATGTCCCCGAAAGCGAATAGATTACTGAGACTTTACTACGCACATTACCGATAACACAGATTTCACCAAGAGAGATGAATTCAAAGTAACAACCCATAAATCGACAGCACGATTTGTACCACTGTATTTTACAAATTGTTTACTTCTCAGTCAATGTTTCATCGACTCTGTTTGCGTGTAGTTTTTTGTTTGTTTGTTTGTTTGGTGTAGTCTTAATTATGCATGTCGTTTCAACTTGCCAGTGTTACTTACTAATTTTGAACGGACGATCAAAAGTCATTTTTTACCTGTTGTTACTGATTGAGTTACTCAAGTGTCTTGAAATACATTTAAAAAAAAACAACTTTTGACGAATTTTTTTTAAAAAAAATCTTTAAAAAGCCGGAAGGTGTATTTTTAAATGAACAGAACAGCAGGTATTCTCAAGATAACCTTGACATTGAACCTGTCAGCATACGCACAGAGATCGTCTGCCGATACGTGTGCCATGAGACTTGCACAGAGTGAGTCCTACAGTATCTGTTACTATTGAAACACAGCGGATAGAGTATCAATGCAGCACATTTATTTAGCGATACAATCGCTATTTGCATACGTGAGCAATCGTCTGGCATTATCTGGCCTCGAGCGAAGGCAAATATCCGGTCCTCATTGAGAAAGGACACCTGTAAATGAGTGCAAAGGGAAACAATCATGTTGGAAATGCTAATTTCTCATAGATTCTGATGGTTCGAAGGTTGGCTTCTCATTAATTATCCTGGGATTAGTAGGTTTTTTCATTTGTTGTGTGTGTATGAATGACGATTGCTAATTATTTGTGCTAGTATAAATGATGATTTTGTCATTTATTATAGCCCAAGCATTTATTCTGTTAGAGAAGAGCTAAGTGGAATAAGTAGTATTTTATATTTGAAATATAGCAGGTGTAGGGATGAAATGGAATTTAAGACATGTACTGAGAATGTCAACCTTAGACTACAGTTAGCGATGAGTAGCATTGGCTGTCATCAAGAAAAAACTAAAAGATTTCTAGGGAACATGGACATGCCTCCCCCTGTTAGTGCTCCTATTTTTACTAAATATAAGGATATAATTCATATTGCTACTAATGAAGTAGCAAAAGAGTGCATGTCTCAGGCAGCATTAGAACTAAAAGAAGCCCAGGGTAGTAATGTTACTGTTTCCTGTGATGGGACCTGGCAGCGCCGAGGCTTTGTTTCAAAGAACGGAGTAGCTACTGTTTTGTCAGTAAATTCCAACAAAGGGCCTTCCAAAGTAGTTGATACTCATGTTAGTAGCAACTACTGTGATAAGTGTTCTAAGGCTAAAAAAGATTTCCTGATAACTCTGATTATCAGGAATGGTTTAAAAACCATTCAGGTGCCGGTGAATGTGAATCAAATCACCAAGGTACATCTGGTCAGATGGAACCTAAAGGCATTTTAAAAATCTGTCGCCGCTCTGAAGATATGTATGGTCTAACTTACACTGGTTATTTAAGGGATGGGGATTCTAAAAGTTTTAAAAGTGTAGCTGAAGCAATTCCTCCAGTTTATAAAGGGGTATCAATTTTAAAATTAGAATGTTGCGGTCATGTTCAGAAGAGAATGGGAAAACGCTTGACAGATAAAGTAAATGAGCATAAGGGTAAACCATTTGAAGACAATGTCAATGGTAAATCTTATATAGGATTAGGTGGGGCAGGAAGGTTACCAAAATGTGCTATAAAGCGCATTCAAGGACATTATGGGGCAGCAATAAGAAAAAATTCAGGGGACATGGGTAAAATGAAAAAAGTATTTGGGCAATATTTCACCATCGGGAGGGTAAGCATAATGATTGTGGTAGTTGGTGCCCCAAAGATAAAGATTTAGAAGCTGCAAATAAGAACTGCCTTCCTCCCTTTGTAATGGAAATTATTAAACCTATATTTGAGGAGCTTTCATCGGATGCTCTTTTAACAAAGTGTGTTCATGGAGGGACTCAGAACGCTAATGAAGTGTTCCATAATTTAATTTGGTATCGCTGTCCTAAGACAACTTTTGTTGGGAGAAAGAGACTAGAAATAGCTGTATATGATGCCACAATTGTGTATAACAATGGTGAATTAAAAAGGGGGGACATATTTAAAAATTTAGGCTTACATTTTGGAAAATATTGTTTTCAAGCATTTTCTAGAATCGATAAAAAGCGTGTATCCTCCTCGCTTATTCAAAATTTAGATAAAATTAAGGCAAAATGGGCTAAAAAGTCTGTATTATCAAGTAAGGAATTGGATAAGGAAGAGTTTTATGTTGCTGGGGGTTTCTAAATTTGATAAAATTCCCTTAAAAATGAAAATCTGTACTTTTTTTTCAATTTTCTCAAAATCTAATTTTTCTTAAAGTTAATTCACATTTAAAAAGATAACTTCAAAAATACTTAATGAATAGCTTTAAAATTTGGCAGGATTATTCCTTATATATGTATTGTTAAAGCATACTAAGGTTTTTAAGGCTGTTCTAAAAACAAAGTAAATATTCAGGAAAATGTTATCCCCTACCCTAAAAATGTTTCATCGAAGGACATGGATATCTAAAAAATTCAGGTAAATTTCATTTTTATTCTATACCAACAAAGTTAGAACACATTTTTAGTATGACTGAGCTCTACAAGATTACAAATTTGTAAGGTCCTGGGTCTATTTGTTTTTGAGATACATTTATTTTCAATTATGTCACAATTTTAAGATTTTCGCAGCAATTTACCCTAAAATGATGAAAACAATATTTTTTTGATAACTTAGATTTTTAAAGTATTTTTTTAAATTGATTCTTAACATGGTTTTTAATGACTGAAGCAAAAAAAATTGTCAAATTCCAATATTTCAACTTAGGGGTTTAACCTGCCCTTAAATGATTCGCTCTCCACGAGGGCACTCACACTTGTGTAAATTTGACTGATCAACTCTGTTTCACAACAACATATAGACCTAGAACGAGAACACATTCAATAGAAGATACATCAACAAATGAAAATAACATATACAACTAGACCTAGAACATCTTCAATAGAAGATACATCAACAAATGAAAATAACATATACAACTAGACCTAGAACATCTTCAATTGAAGATACATCAACAAATGAAAATAACATATACAACTAGACCTAGAACATCTTCAATAGAAGATACATCAAACATGAAAATAACATATACAACTAGACCTGAACATCTTCAATAGAAGATACATCAACAATGAAAATAACATATACAACTAGACCTAGAACATCTTCAATAGAAGATACATCAACAAATGAAAATAACATATACAACTAGACCTGGAACATCTTCAATAGAAGATACATCAACAAATGAAAATAACATATACAACTAGACCTGGAACATCTTCAATAGAAGATACATCAACAAATGAAAATAACATATACAACTAGACCTGGAACATCTTCAATAGAAGATACATCAACAAATGAAAATAACATATACAACTAGACCTGGAACATCTTCAATAGAAGATACATCAACAAATGAAAATAACATATACAACTAGACCTGGAACATCTTCAATAGAAGATACATCAACAAATGAAAATAACATATACAACTAGACCTGGAACATCTTCAATAGAAGATACATCAACAAATGAAAATAACATATTCAACTAGACCTGGAACCACATCAATAGAAGATACATCAATAAATATAAATTTCTCATTTCCCGACAAACAAGTCAAAGATAAGCGTCACATAAATATGTGTAAATGTAATAGTCCTCATAACTCTCTTCCTCTTTTTACGATCAAGCAGTGTATTTCCTTATGTTGGATCGTCATGGGAGAGAATTGTTGGGCCACTGGGAGCATCTGTTATCTATAAACAAGAGGCAGGTAAATAAATGGTCGGTGAGTGTTTTCTCTGGGGGGAAATGTGCGACGGAATTATTTAGGTGTGTTGAGGGGCGTGTGATGTGGTGGGATATATACATATATTTACATATATTTACATATATTTACATATATTTAGATGGCTGGAAGTTCCTAAAAAAAGTATGTGTATTTTGGGTTTGCATGATGATTATATGTATAGGTGCATACATTTATAGAGATTTAGATGTATGAATTTATAAAGGTGTCTTTGTATAGAAAGTATAGATTTTATAGAAGAATCCATGGATATTTTAGACAGAAGAACGGAAGGACGGATGGATGGTTGGGGTTGACGGTCCACCGTGGACTCCGCTTATTATGCACCTCCCACTTACGTCACTGCCAAACGCTAACCTACAAGGGTATCTATCTATCTATATATATAATTATCTTCGTGGTCGGACCCTGCGAGACACCAAGCTGCAAGTATGTTCAACAGATACTAATTTTAGAAAGCAGCGCACCAAATTACTGCACCAATGCATCAAAAGGTGTGCAAATTAAATATGCGCTGTAAAAAAAAATTATATGACGTCATTGTTTTCGCTGATATTTTAATTTTGTAAAAAGGGAACAATATAAAAAGTTACAAAATACTGTGTGTACATTTCAGAAAGTTTAATATTTCGTATTGATCAAACAAGGACAAGTTAGTTGGAATTTTGAAAAAGGTGGGTGCCGTAGGCGCCCTAAAAAAGTGAATTTTTTCAAAATAAATAGATTTCAGCTGAACACTTCCGTCATTTTTTACGGGTGATACGCCGCGGGTCTCTCCAGAGTTCCTTCTTTTCATTCACTCACAGTCGTTTGCCCAAACCCACCCCATTTTGACAACCGTGTCTTTCAGGAAGTCTTCACCCGTCACTAAATCATTAGCGGCGTATGCTACGCCGCGGGTCAGCTAGTACTATTTAAAGCTTTTCATTTGTCTTTTTTCTGGCAGCTATCATCACAGTGTTGACCATCGACGCTCTCCAAGCGGCTTAGTCCTCAGCGGTTATGCATGTTTTTGTTTTATTCGGTACAAGAATAACTTTAAATACCAAGGGAAAAGGTACACATCTACAATATTTAACCATCATAGACAAGGTGATAAACCTATACAGTACAAGAGGTTTAACCACGCACAAGCGGTATGGGAATAAGCTTATTATGTTTTGGCACAAGATGTACTTTAACCACTTGAAATATAAAGATAAAATTATAACATTTATTCATACACGCGGACGAGAGACAATAATATTTTTTGTTAATCATAAACTTTAACATTAACTTATTAAGTTTCACCAGGAGTACTATAATGTTTTTTAAATCCAACAAACACAGTCTGCCAACCTATGGGGAATATAGAAAACAAGGAGCGTATGAGGTGGGTTACTACATTACCATAGGGTACTTAATTAGGACATTTTAGACATCGTGTGAAAAGGGCAGAGAGAAGAATATGGGAATAGCTATTGGGAATGTGAGTGTATAAAACAATGTTAGCAATTCAGAACCATTGGACAAAGAGATCCGAAACGGTTTGGTTTGAAACAGTGTCCGCTAATCCAATCCACCTTCTACCGATGAAGATAATTTACTGGGCACTGCGGTACTTCATCATCTAAATCTAAGCTTAAAAGTAGTTTACGACTTCCTTTCTTTGATCGTGCTGTGTTTATTGCTTTTGTTTTGGTCTCAGGCTAGGACAGTAGGAATATTAAAACTTGATTGAAGCCAAACAAAGCCTTTGAAGGTTAAAAACAGACTAGTCTGTTTAACGGACAGCATGAAAAATTAGGATTGTGACTTTTCAGTCGTAACGAGGGTGGACACTACGGTGTTTGGATTGAGACATGCCTGTAGTAGAATGGACACTATGACGGCAGGATAAAGTGACCTCTCAGTAGTGGAGTGCAACGGGAAAATGGGAAATCGAAGGGCTTACAAATATCCTATTGAAAGTAAACATCATACTTTCCCCGTTTGAGAATAGGCTCTGAACTATTGATGGAACTTAAGGAACCTGAGTGAATGGACCCTATGGAACCTATGTGAATGGACCTTATGGAACCTATGTGAATGGACCTAATGGAACCTATGTGAATGGACCTTATGGAACCTATGTGAATGGACCTTATGGAACCTATGTGAATGGACCTTAGGAACCTATGTGAATGACCTTATGGAATCTAAGTCAGTAGATGCATTCAAAAAATCAACAAACAAAATGTGTATTGATCCACTGTTTCTTACCAGCATCTCTCACAGCTAGTCAGCTCCTGGAATCACTAGAATATAACATCTCTATGACGTGTAGTGGCACTAATGAGCAGCACTACTGCACCACACACAGACTGGT
The DNA here is from genome assembly GCA_944989445.1 of Ampullaceana balthica. Classification (NCBI taxonomy): domain Eukaryota; kingdom Metazoa; phylum Mollusca; class Gastropoda; family Lymnaeidae; genus Ampullaceana; species Ampullaceana balthica. The sequence continues at coordinate 56,970 of CALYLW010000987.1, forward strand.
CAAGATTTGAAAAGCACTTCCGTCAACAGTGCCGACAGCATCGTTACACACGCACACACACGCACGCACGCGTATCCACGAGTTTCTTCGGCTCATCCTAAGACGAAGACCGGCCCTGTGTTCATCTGCCACATGTGCGCCAGTTCGCTGGTAATTACCTCCTGAAGGCAAACATCGGATTTCCCTCCCCTTTATTTTTCTTTTTTTTCCCATCGGATCTTCTCTCCCTTGACGACCGGGTTGGTACCTATAAAATAGTTGTTCACCATTTCAATCTCTCCTCTCACCCGCATCCCACGTTCAACTACAACACCACCCCTCCCCCACTACCCAAGGATAACTTTTATTAATCATCTCTCTCCTGTTAGGTCTGTTGTACTGCCAGGAGGTCAAATTATTTGTAGGTTATAACACGGAGCGGTATGAACGGAATTCACGTTGAGAGCAAACAAAATTTTAATAGCTGTTTATAAACAGTTATCAAATGACCCATTTTTTCAAATAAAAATTTAAAAAAAAAGTTAAATTTTACATTACAGAGTAAACATTACCTGGGTTTGTTAAATATTTGTTGACCCAGTTTCACAACGTTCTTAGTTAAAGATTAATTGATACACATTGCTTTGTCTACTTTGATCGAAAGCTCATCTGCGAGGTTTCATACAGATATCATACATCTAACATCAATACTACTTCGTACAGCGTCAATCCTGTTGATATACTATCGATGCAGTTGGACATAACATCAATACTGTTTGATATAACGTCGATACTGTTTGATATAACATCGATACTGTTTGATATAACATCGATTCTGTTTGATATAACGTCGATTCTGTTTGATATAACATCGATTCTGTTTGATATAACGTCGATACTGTTTGATATAACGTCGATTCTGTTTGATATAACGTCGATTCTGTTTGATATAACGTCGATTCTGTTTGATATAACGTCGATTCTGTTTGATATAACGTCGATACTGTTTGATATAACGTCGATTCTGTTTGATATAACGTCGATACTGTTTGATATAACATCGATTCTGTTTGATATAACATCGATACTGTTTGATATAACGTCGATACTGTTTGATATAACGTCGATACTGTTTGATATAACATCGATACTGTTTGATATAACATCGATACTGTTTGATATAACGTCGATACTGTTTGATATAACGTCGATACTGTTTGAAATAACATCGATTCTGTTTGATATATCATCGATACTGTTTGATATAACATCGATACTGTTCGATGTAACGTCGATTCTGTTTGATGTAACATCGATACTGATTGATATAACATCGGATTTACTGTCCGTGACGTATTTATGAAGCTATTTGGTATGTTTGTTCTATACGGATTGAATACGGATTACAATTGTACGTAACAGTAGAATATTAATCCTGTTTTAGTTTTTAACAACTTTTGAAACTTCCTTCTTCTTCTTCTATACTATATTTTTTTTAAAGCATTCGTGGCCACATTTCTTCTTTTTCTCTGTTTTTCGTAAAATCTCTACTAAATTTGTTTTTTCAATGGTATAGTAGGTAAAATAAAATGTAAACTTGATTTAGATCCGTGTGTTTATTTACTTTTACTGATGATGGCATTTGTCGGAACGTTAAATTTTTTTTTGTCCATCAATAAAACTTTAATTTATTGTTTTAATCACACAGTTCGGTTAAGTATCTTGCATTATAATTGATATCTATTCCATCAAAAATTTATAAATGAGATCATATTACAGGAAATTTCTGATAAGTTTGTCCCACTGCATTACACGGGGTTCATTGGATAAGATAAGCATTATTTACCACACATGTCTTTAAAAAAATATAAGCATAGCTAGACACGTTACAATTAATGAAGAATGCGACACATTTGACTACATACTGACGTCACGTGTGTTAGACTCAATGATACTTGAACAAAAAGTCGCATACTGTTGACTACATACTGACGTCGCGTGTGTTAGACTCAATGATATTCGAACCAAAAGCCTCATATTGTTGACTACGTACTGACGTCACGTGTGTTAGACTCAATGATACTTGAACAAAAAGTCGCATACTGTTGACTACATACTGACGTCGCGTGTGTTAGACTCAATGATACTCGAACCAAAAGCCTCATATTGTTGACTACATACTGACGTCACGTGTGTTAGACTCAATGATACTTGAACCAAAAGCCTCATATTGTTGACTACATACTGACGTCACGTGTGTTAGACTCAATGATACTCGAACCAAAATCCTCATATTGTTGACTACATACTGACGTCACGTGTGTTAGACTCAATGATAATCGAACCAAAAGCCTCATATTGTTGACTACATACTGACGTCACGTGTGTTAGACTCAATGATACTCGAACCAGAAGCCTCACATTGTTCCTGGATGTGACTGGTAACATATCACAACGTCTAGCTTTCAGATTTCTCAAGATATATTTAGAAGGCTTATTTACCTATTTGCGTATTTAACAAATATCATGGATTCTCAAAACAGGCTGAAATGGGATCATCACAAGTGTAAGCGTCATTCGTTTAGATGACCTATTGTGTTATTTTAGCAGCGTAATTTTAGTTTCCCATAGAATGAAATGAATCTTTAAAAAAAAATTAATTTTAGAAAAATACTAACTAAAAATCTTATGGATATTTCTGGGATAATTCAGAATTAAAATGTAACGTCGAAATTCGTAAAATGAGACACATCGATTAATTCCAATTCCAAAACGTTGACTAATCCAAACTCTAACACACTGACTAATCCTAATAGTTTCACATGGACTTTCCTGATCCTAAAACTTGGACAAACCGTAACCTAAGCTTTGCAATTGGATAGCTTGAGGGAATATCAAATACGACATTCTCTCAACTTATCCAATTGCCAGGCCCTAACACTAACACTGACTAAAAATTCATTAACTAATCAATCCTAACCTAACATGTAATGATTGTTCAGAAAACATTTTATAAGTAATTAAATAACTTTACATTTTATATAGAAATGTATTCAGAAGAGGGGATCATTACACTTTTTGTTATCCAATTGCCAGGCCCTAACACTAACACTGACTAAAAATTCATTAACTAATCAATCATTTATATAGAAATGTATTCAGAAGAGGGGATCATTACACTTTTTGTTATCCAATTGCCAGGCCCTAACACTAACACTGACTAAAAATTCATTAACTAATCAATCATTTATATAGAAATGTATTCAGAAGAGGGGATCATTACACTTTTTGTTATCCAATTGCCAGGCCCTAACACTAACACTGACTAAAAATTCATTAACTAATCAATCATTTATATAGAAATGTATTCAGAAGAGGGGATCATTACACTTTTTGTTATCAACCACCGTGCCCCGATCTTTCAGGTTTGCACGAATTTTGAAAAATTTCCATCACGGTCATGTTTTAATGAAAGTTATTCAATGTACATGGATTTCTAAGCAACATTTTAAATTCTAGAAATATGAGAGTTTTTTAAATGGTGAATTTAGATTGCTTTGATAATTTGCAGCTCTTAAATTTATTTTTTATGCATTTGAAAAAAAACAACTTTCGTTTTGTATGATGTTGAAATGATCATAATAATACGAGTTATGTTAAATAACATCTGTTTGATAGGACAATTTGCCGGTATAGTTGTTAAAATGTTAGGTCCGCTAATTTTATTGTGTTTTTTTAGGGCTGTGGCAAAAAACGATTAATTAATCGATTAATCGTTAAAAATGTTAATCGTTTAAAATTAATTTGATCCATTAAAATTCGATTAAAATGTAAGAAAATTTTTCTATTTTTTTCACTCCAATTTTTTAATAATTAACTTTTATTTTTGCTACACACTTTTACCCTCCTATTATTATTATTTATTTAGACGTGCATACGTAAACAAAGAAGGTTTTGTTCCTTATACATAGCAGAACGAATTTGTTGTGTTAAGTCACAAAATTTGGAAGCCAGGGAGATACCACGACTTAACCGATTATACGAAAGTAATGAATCGCGACTTAACGGGGTCTATATTAGCGTTATTCAAATATAATTAATCGAAATTAATCGATTAATCAGTTAAATTTTTCACAATTAATCAACAACATTTTGTTTAATCAATACCAGCCCTAGTTTTGTTTTATTTACTTCCTTAAAATGGTTATTAAAATACATAATCCTCTAGGTAACTTTTACAGATGCTACTTGAAAATAAACCCGTATTCCTATTTTTTTCTTAATAGTTTAATGATAGCCTTAAAAAAAACAAGCGGTTTTGGCGGACAATATTTTCATTTATTTATCATATTTTTTTGGTCAAGATTTCTGATTTATTTGAAATAAACCTACTGCGTAAAAAGGGGGTTGGGGTGTGGGAATAGAATAGTTTAGGACGGTGAAAATGATGTTTGGCGGCTTAACTATAGGGTAGGGTGAAGAATAATGCGCCTTTTGAATTATAAAACACAAAGTGCTTTACTCGAAGGAACGTTTTGTCTTGTAATTCCAAGGGTTGGAAAGGTCGCTCATTGTCGCAAGCTACGGTGTAAAGTTTGGGAGGTGAGGGTGGAGTTATTTTTAATGTAATTATACGTTTGAGCTGGTTAAAATATCTTGTGGTTGTTAAATTGTATGACGTATCTGAGTCTGCCGGTATAAAAACGAAGCAGTCCTGTATACCTTCACTTAACGTAACTCGCAAACTAAAGAGATAACAAGTTGATTTACTGTTGTCAAATGTCACATTGCTTTAAAGTTGAGTAAAAATGATATTGATATAAAAGAAAGGATTGAAATTAAATATAAAAAACAACAACATTATAAACATTCTACCACTCTTCTTGAAAAAAATAGACTGAGTCATCAAACTTCTCCCAGCTACCTAGAAATTTCCCGACTTCTTAACAGGGAACCGAAAAGCCCTGGCATTAAGCCTGTCAAATTCTGACAAGGTAAAGCCTCGGGTCATTCAGTGCTTGTGTCCCCCTCCTCCCTCCCACCCTCATCACCTCCCTTAGTTCAAGTTGATCAACAAACCACCAAACGCCTGAGCTTGTTTAACGTCATATTCTTACCTGACAACAAGTGCATCTCCTGCTCGTGGCTGGGGTTCATGGACATCTGACGCATCATGACCCCTCTCCTCAAGGAGATCCTCTCCTTCCTGGGTGTCCCCTCAACTTGACCCCCTCGACGGGGCGCCTGACCCTGACCCGGCCCATGCTGATGCCCCCCGGGGTGCCGGTGTTCGACGTGCTCCTTGTCCGCCGTCACGCCGCCGGCGTCGAAGTTGGCCACGATGCAGATGGTCCGACACTCGCTGTCGTCCACGCCGCTGTAGCACTGGTCGATCGTCACGTAGTCGGGGAGCCGACGGTCGCTGTTGAACCCGGGGTGCAGCCCGTCGGCGCAGCAGGGTTGAGGGAAGGGGCGTGGATATGCAGGCGCCCGAGAGGTGTCGTTGGGAACGTCACTGACTCTACGGGTTTGGTTTGCCGCGGGGCGCTGAGGATGGTTTGGAAGCGATGATTTCGGGGGAACGACTTTATTGGTCGACTTGTGCGCTGTGGCTGTCGTTGCGCATCGAGATGTCTGCCTGTTTGGTGTGTAGCCATCGTTTGTGCTCTTGGAAACGCGGTTATTTGATGGTGCGTTCGGATTCACACCACTTGGTGCGCAAACAGCGACGCGGATGTCTCCATCTGCATTTTTGACGCTGCTCGATTTCGAGGCGTGGTTGAATGCAGTTTCTGAACCATCGTTGAGGATTTTCTGCACGGTCCGAGTACCGGATGACGCGAGGTCAGGAGCGGAACGACCGGATGATAGCTGTAAGGACGGGAGGTTACTCTGCAAACAGGTTTTATCAACGCCAGAGTCGCTGAACTTGATCGTGTTCAGCTCAATGTCGTGGCAGGATATGGCGTCATCGGCCACCAGTGTCCCAGCACTCATTTCTGTGGACCTTGTGGTGCCTCCGTCGGAGATTTCAGGCGGTGCTACGAGGTGCGGCACATGTATGCACGGTGCAGTCGGCGATAATCCGGGAACGCCCCTGTGCACTGCTAAGTGGGTCGAGTTTTTTTTCAGGCAGCTGTGGATCTCGCCGGTCAGCTGTTCGCCGGCTTTACGGCTCAGGGAGGATTTAACGGCTGCGCGTGCCCCGCCTTTGGGGCAACCCGGGGGATTGGCCTTGGATTTAATCAAGGCCGTTGAGGCGGGGGCGGGTCTCTTGGAGTTCTCCACGTCAGCAAAAGCCACCCGCGTCAGGCGCACGGTCGGCGTGACGTCACTGAGAACATTTCCGTCGTGGGGAGTCCCCTGCTGAAATATCCCGATGTGAACGCCGCTATCGCAGAAATCTTCATCAAGATCAGGGGAGAGCAGCGAGAGTTCGTCTGATTGAGAGACATACAAGGAGTAAACATTAAAATCAAATGTAGGCATTTACTTTAGTTTTAATTAAATGGCAACAGAAATATTATTGAATTTAAAAAAAATAATAAGGTGGCGAAAAAACGACCTGAAATAATTCAAAATGCTTTATTAATATTTTTTTTAGAGCGACTCTGTCAAATATTTAGAAAAATTACTTAAGTATTAGGCTGATTTCATTAAAAAGTAATCGATTCTTGAAAATTGCCGGGTATTGACGATAATGTGATTCTTGTTATGAAACTGAATCGATACCGGCTCACGTAAAATATTGAAACACAATGAAGATTGATACACATGAAGCCGATACCGAGACTGGCAGTGATGAATGGCTTGAACACTCACAAGGAGGGATAAGTACCGGGCAGGGGGTCTCAAATTGAAACATCGGGGTGTAGATAGCAAAACCAGACGCAACGGTAAATGCTTAATCTTCCTTATTTATCAGTGCAGGCATTACAACTATCTCATGTTTTCCCTTTATAAATAAGATGCAGTACTCTATTACCAAAGTAAAATAAATGTTACACTTATATATATATATTTTTAAGGTATATAATCATAGATCTAGGTTCTAGACTCTAGACAGATAGGAAGGCGTTGGTAATTAAAAAAACAATATACAAGACAAAAATAGAGGTAAAAAAAAGATTTAAAAAAAAACGTTTTTATAAGTGGAGGCGGGTGCTTGTGAAGTTTTACATATGCAGTTCACTCATTCTCTCACTTATAGATCACTCTTTTGCCTTCTAAATTATAAATCTTTAATTTTTATACCAAACACCCGCTCAACGTTTTTAGTCATATTAAATCAAAGTACTTGAAGTTATAAGTTTTAAATTATTTTCTTCTTTTTTGTCCACTTATAAAAACGTGGTGTTTAAAAATCATTTTTTACCTTTATTTATTTTGAAAACTTCCGTCATTTATGACGGGTAATACAATAGTTAGTCTATCTATCTATATGTATAATTCTCTTCGTGGTCGGACCATGCGAGGCAAGAAGCTGCAAGTATATGCAACAGAGCATGACGAATGACCCTCGCTCGGGTCAACTAAACACAGTTAACGTTTGACAAGCGAAAGTAGTGGAGGGGTGACCAAAATGGCCCTTGCGTTTCACTTGCATTGTTCCTTCACAGTAAACGTGAGATTCGTAGTGTACTGGTTAACACGTCCGCCTCATGCGAGGAAGGTCCTGAGTTCAAGCCCCCAGCGAATATATAGGTTTTTTTGGGTTTTTTTTAAATGTCTGTTTGTGCCCGTTCTTTTACCTCTTTATTGCATAGGATACGCCGCAGACTGGCTCATCATATACAGTGCAAAGAACGGTTGGGGGGTGAGAGTACAGAAACAAAAAGCAGCACCAAGTAAATAAAAAATAGCGATCAAAGGTGAAGACATGCACACTTAGGTTGTTGTTACCCACCTCCCAATTATTACTACCATCCCTTAAACATAAACTTTGTTTGGCCGATCCTAGCGATGGTTACTCATATTTAGGGTTGTTAATTGCGTGTTTTTGTTTTGTTTTTTCGTTTGTTTTGAAAACCGATTATCGATTATGTAACTCCGATTTTAAACCGATTATCGTTTTTGCAGCTTACTTCATAGAAGTTAGGGGTGTACCGAATTTTGCCTGCAAAGGTCTCGAAAATAAACAATGAGTTGGCAGTCCCCCCCAAACCAACGTTCACTCGCGTTGTTTTTATCTCTTCGTGCTGTAGTTTGTGTCCGTTCTTTCTCAACTTTCTTTGCACTCTCCATGAGCAAGTCTGCGGCGTAGCATACACCGCGGGGCGTCTAGTTTGAATATAATTTTCCTTCAAAAATTTGTTGTGAACTATTCGTGGTGGGGTGTGTGGGAGCTCGAGTTTTGACTGAGGGGGAGTGTGTTAAAAGGAAAAAAACAAAAACAACATTATGTTGTTGTGAGAACTTGTATGATGAGTTTAAAGTATCTCTGGTGGTATCGTGTAGTGAGCATGACGACATTAAAGGATTTGTCAGTGGGCTCATGTAATTCCTGTGTGATGCAACTTTGTGGCAAGGGGACAAGCTCTACATATCAGCACGCTTGTGACATACAGTACGTGTCTTCAAACGGTGAAAAATGAAAGTTCGAAGTTGTCGGATAAAAATCTTACAAAACAAAATGCCGCAGAGCGGGTTCAGACTTTTGCGTCATGAGAACCCTATCAACGGTCGTGTTCTTGACGTCACAGTTTCTAGAGAAAAAAAAAGAAGAAGAAAACACAAATAAAGTGACCACCGCAAGAAAACCTGTGACACGGAAATGAGAAAAAAAAACGCTTCTGGCCAATTGACCTAAATTAACCCAAGCCCGATTGGGCCATCTGCCGAAACTAAGTCGGAGTCTTAATTGAATAAAAGGGTGAAGGGAGGCGCTGGCGGGGCTTTCAATTCTACTTAGAAGTCAACAACTTTCGTTTTGTCTTCTTTATTTACGTCTACAGTAGAGTAGATCTCTTATCCGAACATGATTTGTTATTTCTTTACGTCTACAGTAGAGTAGATCTCTTATCCGAACATGATTTGTTATTTCTTAGATGGCAAAACGTCATAAATCATAATTGTTATTTACTGGTATTATTATTTATCACTATATTTAGTCAAGGATTTCGTAAGACAATATTTTAGCTTAAATTTTAAAGTAACAATACGTTTGGAAAAATGTGTTGAAAATAAAGTTGCATACAAGTTTTTTGTCTCGGTCAAGTCCACTAAATTAAAATGAAAAGGCCAAGCTTAAAATACTCGGATATTTCTCTTTATTTAACCCATGAAACGATAAGGTATGCTGTATTATATATAATATATATCGGTGTCGTACGCAACGCCCCGCATACAAAACGTAGAGCTTGGTTTTGTATTCGGTCCAGTCCCTCTAGAGGCCCGAACCGGGAGGCTGTAGTCAATGGCACCCCTCACACTACCGAGATAGAGAGCTCTCTTGAGTCCGCACTCCAACTAGTGCCACACAGTTTCTTCACCAGGGACAGTTTAGCTGTGGCTTTGGCGCACAATTCACGTACATGGTTATGTAGTTGGACCTTCTGGTCCAACTTGATTCCCAAGTACGTTGGTGTCCGATCCCAATTCAACCTTTTCTCGCATATCCGAAGCATCACTTCATGCTTCAGAGCATTCCGTCCATTTGTGAAAATGGAGTGGACCGTTTTCTCCGTATTGACTACTAGGCGCCATCGGTTGGCGTAGTCTTCGATTCAGATCCTCCTGCAGCCAGTTCTGCAGTGTTGCAACGTCTTTTCCTGAACTCCATATAGCCAGATCGTCAGCAAACATGACATTCTGTGACTCGATAGTGCCTTTGTATGTAGTGGAAACAGGCTAAGAACAACGTAGAACTGTAGGCGAACCCCTACGGAAGTCCGTCCTCCAGTCGTGCCTCGCTGGATAATGACTCCCCCACTCGGGTTTTGATCGTTCTGTCCGTAAGGAACGATTTTATCCAGCTGCACGTGTTCGCAGTGACACCTAACTGCTGCAACTTATAGAGTAGCCCTCCACGTTACACCTTGTCATATGCCTGCTTCAGATCGAAGAACACAGCAACGGTGTGATTCCTCAACTGGAGTGCGTTTGTTATTGTCTGAATTAAGCGGAGAGCCTGGTCCATCGGTTGGCGTCTCTTTCAGAACCCACCCTGAGTCATTGGAATGCTTTTGGTCTTTTCGAGGAACCAGTAGAGTCATGCGTTCACTAACGGTTCAGCCACCTTTTCCACACACGATGTGAGGGAAATTGGCCGGTAGCTGGACGGGTGTTCGCCTGGTTTCCCTTCTTTAGGAAGTGGGGATATTGTGGCCTTCTTCCACAGCTTCGGCAGCGTGCCTGTCGTCCAAGTTCTATTAATAAAACTCAGTAGTTTTTTTTTCGGCCTGTCTTGCCCAGATGTTTGAGCATTTCATTGTGAACTTTATCTGGGCCTGGTGCTTTGCCAGCTTGGCACTTATTGAGAGCGGTTTGCAATTCTGTCATTGGGATGGGGGCCGCGAAAACCTCTAGTTGAGGGCCCATGCGTTGTCTCCTTGAGCCCTCCCTGCGCATTTGGTCGATTGTTCGGCTAAAGTCAGATCTGGCGCCTTTCTTGTTTACCAAGGCAAGTGTTTGTTCAGCGCTCGTGCACGCTTTACTTCACTAGCCCTTTGGAGTATAAATAAATTTTTTTTAAACCCCGTAAAAACAACGTTTTTGACTATTAATCCCTTATATATGAGACATAACTAAAAGTATTGATTATGTTCAATATAATACGCACCGCGCGACAGACTAGCATAAACATTGACAGACTGAACGTGACTGAACTCCCAGATCTGTAAAACACGGGGATGTTGTCATCGAGGACTGGAGTGAACCTGCAGTGACCCGAGGACGTCAACTATAGCAGAAGGCTACACATGCTACATAGATATACATAGAGATAAACTAAAAATTCATTAATTTATTTACGGTACATTCGATTGATTTGAAATTACGATACAATGCATTGTTAGGTGACGCAAGTCTGTGTGCAAAATTTCAGCTCGATAAGATCACGGGAAGTGGGTCATGTTTTACTTTGTTTTTTCCGCGGGCGGACGAGACCACGACAGACAGAGAGAACGACAAGATGGTGAAGTTAAAATAAGGGATTTAAAAATTACAATGTAGTTCGTTTTTTAGTAATTACGTGAATAGATTTTCTACATTTTTAACGCAATTACCCATGGGAAAAAATTGCGTTTATATGTTTGAAATGTCTGTGCTGCCTGCACAAGCAAATACTCCTGAACCATACCAGATAGAGGGTTCAGTTCCATTTCAAATATGTTAAGGAGGTCCCAAGAAAGTGCACGGGCCAAAAAAAATACCAAAAAGGTTGACTGGATTTCCTGGAAATTAAAATTATAAAATAATTTAAACATTTTAAAAATATCAGTATTTTGTCAATTTCTCGCCAACCATAAAATCTATTGGGGTGAAACAAACGCCAAACGGTAGCTAATAATATTTAAAGCAATGTTAGAGAACAAATTTTAAAAAAATCTCTTTTCGTTCGACTCCAGTAATTTTAGCAGCAATTTGTAGATTGCAATTGTTTTGTTTATTTTCAAAATTATTGGTTTTAAATGACTTTTAATGTAATTTAGAATGATAGTTAATGGGGTTTCCCACTTTGCGAATGCTAATATTAGATTGTTGCGCGGTGCGCATTATACACGTTCTTGGTGTGATGTAGCGTGAGGGGATATGACGTCATATTTTGTTTAGTTTCAGAATTACAGAATTGAAATGACTTTCAATGTAATCTAGAATGATTTCCCTTGAATAAAAAATCGGATATTCTTTTGGAAATTGCGTTTAAATACTCATTCGAGTTTTAATTACTTGTTTTCCAATTCGAAGCCTCCGCTAAATATTTTCTAACGAAAGAAAGGTACGAGACCAAAAGATTACATGTAATATTATCCAGTAGGGATGCTTGCATATCTTTTAATACATGATGAGTGCTTAAGTACTCTTTAATATATGAGGGGTCCTTACATGTCCTTCAATCCATTAGGGTTGTCATCATTTAGCGGGCTACAAGAATGATGCCCACTTCACTGCACCATTACTGAACTAAGGTTTTCTTCATGCGTCCAATTATAAAATGTACTTCAATATTCTTGCACTTCATCTGGTGGTCTTTCGTGGAATCATGCGCACGCAATGGTGTTGCGTCATATTAAATTGAACAAGGAAATACATTTAAATAAAAAGAACCCGTTTTTGGCTATAAATCCTTTATGTACGAGACGTAACTAAAAGAATGTTCATTATAATACGCAGCGCAAGACCATCCAAAAATACAAAATTGCAGTTGTGTCGTAAAACGTGTTTAATATAATGCGCACAGATCAGGAATATGTTTATAAAAAGTGTTGTCAATAAAATACGCACCTTATTGCGCGACAGAAAGTTTGTTCAATATAATACGCACAGCGACACTCATTGTGGTTAGACCCTAAAAGCTTACTAAAAAAATAACATGATACATAGAGATAAATAAAATAATCTAAAAATTCAATAAATTAATTACAGTACATGCGATCGATCTGCAATTTTGATACATCGTTTTTATCATCGGTTCAAAACTGCCTTCGAAATTTCAGCTCACTAACTTACGAGAAAGTGGGTTAAATCGATCCCAAGTTTTGGCGACAAGCAAGCAAACAATCAACCAAACAGAAGCCACGAGTTAATATAAAGGATTTAAAAACGCCGCATGCATCCACCACAATCACCAAGGCATAACACACAGACAACGTTCCCTCTGTTGGTTCGTTTGCAAGATAACAAACTCATGTGCAAAATTGCACAGCATCTATTTTTGCTCCCACAATTTAACACCCCACAAACTCAGATACTATGTTGACTTTACCCAAATTTGCTGCGAGGGGTAATTCTGAAGTGCTGCACGGCATCGGTCAGATATCTGCGCGACCGCGAAAATTGAACAAAGACTAAATGAACGACTAAAGTATTTATTTTTCATTGCTATACATGCTGTGGGATGAGGACATCTGGCTACAACAGCGCGTTGCGCATTCTAGACTTGCGTGGACAAAATCATTATATAAACTAAACCATCATCACCATGTTATTATCAGAAGCATCATTTGGCTTAATGCGCTCTCTCACGTAAGCAGGGGAGAAATTGAGACATCGGCGTCCTGTACATTCTCTTTACTTTTACTGTACACAAAGTTAACATGAATTGAGACGATGTTGTGCAACACATTCAGTTGTAATCCTATATAATAAAAGTTATTAAAAGGCAATTTTCTGTCCGTTCTGTCCGGTCCTCGATAGCGATTGGTCCCTCAAACACATATGACTCCTACAGCCAATCATATTGAACACGTTTACGCGGACGTTCAAAACGAGTTATTTTTGGTGCAGTATTTCTTCCAAGACTTTATTTTGAGTTATGCCCGTTTGGATTTATAGTAAAAAGCTCTTTTTTACGAGTTATTTATTTTAACTATAATGAATAGTATTTTTGACGCGATGCACATGTAATGCCGGTCAAGACGGCTGTTGGAGGGGAGTTACAACATGCCAGCGAACGGTGGCGGAATGTCCTTGGACGGGCTTTGTTGCTCGTATTTTTATATTTGTTCATTCATTCTTTCAAGTCCATCTGGATTCAAGCTTTACTACTGTAGTGGTAACGAGAGTCGGGGAACTAGTGTCCTTTGTGAGACTCCTTGTGGGAATGAACAGCTATGGTGATGGTTGCTATGGTGATGGTTGCTATGGTGATGGTTGCTATGGTGATGGTTACCCGGACGACAGAGCCGCACACACGACGCTACTTTGTGTTGACGGAGTTAGTGTTGCAATTTGAATGAGGGTTTGTCGAAGATGAGTGGGCAAATCTCGTTTGACGTGAGTAACCTCCCATCTAGTCGGCGATGTGCTGGCACGTATCACTGACAGCTGAAAGTTAGGTTTTTTGTGTAATACGCATCATTGTAAACATTTAAGAACCTCGAGTTTCACCGACAAGACGATGAAATGTTGAACAGCGATCTTAACTTCTAAAACTTGTCGTGATGCCATTGATTTTGTGCACGGCTTGACAATCCTAAATTTAGAAAATCTCACATCTCGTCACGAGATGTAACTATCTTTAGACACAATTTTATTTTTAAAGTGATGTTTTTTTGCTCTGCTTAAATATAATATCAAAATTTTGTTTGCATAATTTTTAGTATATTAGATTTTTAAAAAAAAGTTTTCTTTGTGGTTAGACCCTCAAACCTTACTCAAATTAACTTAGAATTATCAAAGATCTTTAAAATAGTTGCACTGAATTCCCGAATGTTGTATAAATAGATGCCCTCTATTAAAGGTAAAAGTGTTCAGTAAACATTTAAGGAAAAACGCTTTTGCCAGGTAGTGTTTCTAACGCCAATCTCGAGCAAACACCTACTCCTCGTGCCCCAATCTCATTCTATCCCATGACCAATCGAAAGCTCAGCGTTGACTTCAAAGTTATCTATCATCTTGATGCCCGGATGAATGCACTCCGACCTTCCGTTCACACAGTTCAGGCAGCAGCTACCAAAGAAAAGCACGTAGATAAAAGACGGTCTAGACGTCACGTCACTGATATTAAAAATAAATCTCATCTCTAGATGGATGCAACCCGCATGGTGCCAGTAGCGTTCATCAACGAAGCTAACCATTGAAACTCGTCTTGAAAAATAAGACACAACGTTTGGTGCGCAAAAATTAGAAATGCGTTTTACGTGCTCGCCTTAATGTGTCTCCAACTTTGATTAAATCTTGGGGGTAAATTCTATCTGAATATTAATATTTCACTTAATAATGATTTTAACATTAATACTGAACTTACACCAAATTACAAATTTCTGAATAATGTACTACAAAGCCAACGAATAACAAAGAAATTACTTCTTAAGAAAGAATTTGTATTGGCTACAAAATAGTGCAGTGAGTACTTGAGCCAAAGACAATAAAACGACAGCCCGTTTCAAGCCATCATTATTGTATAAACAACACATTAAAAATGTAACAATTATCTCCCTCCCCGGTAATTGAATCCACACCTTCAGCTCGTCAACTTTTAGCTGGAAAAGGACCAGCAACTCGGAAAATGAAATGTTTTCTTAACTTGAAATTCCTTGTATTCAGCGCTCTTTAAATAGGCTACCATTGAAGTTTATCCAATTTAAAAAAACAAAAAACAATGTCGAATTTCATCCAAGAACAAGTTTTAAGAAAGATTGGATTTGAAAAAAAGCAGATCGTTCAAAGATTACTTTGTACGATCTATTTCAAGGTCTTTTAAAAATTTTATATATCCTCTAAACCAATTTAATGATCGACGTAACGTTGAACCAATTTCGATACTTCACCTGGGACGGAACTGTATTTAAATGGTATATTTTATGTTGTATTTTGGACATTTCTTTTAAGTCATGCGAACCGGATACGCAAAGCTAGGGGCCCGACATTGTAAGGTTAACGGTCTGTAAT
>CALYLW010000987.1:77500-162500 GCA_944989445.1 Ampullaceana balthica
GATATGGGCACGGATGAAATATGGACAGAGATATGGGCACTGAAATATGGACAGAGATATGGGCACAGTGAAATATGGACAAAGATATGGGCACAGTGAAATATGGACAAAGATATGGGCACAGTGAGCTGTGAAGAGAGAAATAGGGACACAGTGAGATATGGAAATATAGATATGTGAGCAAACATATTTGTTAACACACACACATACGTATGTGAACACAGAGATACATGAAACGTGACAGATGTATGAGGACGGAAAGTTTGGTAATGAAGCCCATACTACCTACACTAACTAAGTTACAAACCCATACAACATACACTAACTAAGTTACAAACCCATCCAACATGCACTAACTAAGTTACACTTCTGTGAAATTGTTACGGCATTCATTATTTCTGGGACTGGTATGTTGGACCAAAGAAGTCGAACAATACTTTGGGAACATTTTAAATAATCGATTTTGTTGGCCCTTAGTTGTTTTTAATGAAGTAGAATGTAGCGAAGCGTCTCAGAAAATATTGACAAATTAAACACTTCGCTTACAACATTGATTATCCAAACATGCAATTATCAAACAGTTCGCTTACAGCATCGATTACCTGAACAAGTAATTATTATCAAATTCTTTTTTTATGACAGTGGATTGTTGGCCTTTGTTTAAAGGGGATATAAGTCAAAATTGATTATGAGTTGCCCGCCAGGGTTAATCGCCCTTAGGGTTACACGCGACCTTATAAAAGAAACTCGTCATCAAAGGTTTCAGTTACTCAGCGGTTCGAAAATCGTCTTACTAGCTGTAGCCGGTTAAAAGAGGGGTTTCCCCCTATCAACTTAAACAAAAAATTCTATCAATTCATACTCGACTACAGTAGATCTCAAACTCAAATGAAGTCATGAGCCATTTTTTCCCAAATAAGGAATATATTTCAAGGGCCGCACCGCAGCACAAAGGCTGACCAGTAAACACAAGACACTTCATACACCTTCAACTCATGTTACTACTTATCACCAATAATATACCAAGTTACAATGTACACAGAAAAATTATACCAAATTTCTATAACAGCTATGGTTATTATTACCAACATGGTAACAAACAGTGACTACAAATTACAATTTTGTATGAATTACACGAATAGGAATTTTTTGTAAATTCATTGGTTGGGGACGACGACACAGAAATCCACTTGGTGGGCAGCATGGGACCCACGGGTCGCGATTTTAAGACCCGTGCTCTACATTTGTGTTTTTAATAATCAACTTTCAGCTGAAGTAGCTGCTTAAGAAAGAAAAGAAAAACAACCTCATAAAATGTTAGTCTAAGAAAGTGTGATGAACCACAGCCCTATAACTTGTGGCCAACCAATGTTTGGAACCACAGCCCTATAACTTGTGACCAACCAATGTTTGGAACCACAGCCCTATAACTTGTGGCCAACCAATGTTTGGAACCACAGCCCTATAACTTGTGACCAACCAATGTTTGGAACCACAGCCCTATAACTTGTGACCAACCAATGTTTGGAACCACAGCCCTATAACTTGTGACCAACCAATGTTTGGAACCACAGCCCTATAACTTGTGGCCAACCAATGTTTGTTTGAAATATTTTATATCACGTTTTATCACGATAACAATCAATAAAGTTATTTCAACAGAAAGCCTTCAGAAAAACAAAACATGGTAACAAAATCTTTAATTAAAAACAAAAATGTGATTTTTTCCTAAATGGAAGTGAGGCTGCTTTAGAAATGTTGTTGACATAATAATAATAATAATATTTTTTAAAAAACCGAAATATTTACACAACCAAACTGCCCATTTCAAATAATTCACAAAGAAAAGCAATAATTGACAGTATCATTGATGTGCAGGTTAATAGTGTTAATTAAAGGCGCGGTGGTCGAGTGGCAGCGCACTGGACTGTCGTACCGATGGTCACGGGTTCGAATCCGTGTGAAGGCAAGGGTTTGTTCCCAGGGCCTAGGGCGTCCCTGAGTCACCCCGCTCCGAATGGGTACCTAACACTACATGTAGTTAGGCGGCTGGGTAATGCGTGGAACCCACAAAAGCCGTGGCCTGTGAACGCTGCATCACTTGCCAAACAGATCATCTGTCATGGTCTGTGGACGCAACTATCTTCTGCATAGAAGGAGCGTATGTATAGATAAGATAAGATAAGACCAAGGCAATGCAATTAAAAGGGAGATTAGTAAACAAAGGTTTTAAAATTTTATACGGTGAATTGGTTCCAAAAGTCTGAAATATTTACGTAACATTTTCTTAAATGCATGGAATTTTTGCAGAGATGAGTATTCTCTTGAAGAAATACCAGGGGAAAATAGTGATTCTGGTTACCGACACGGTAATAAAAATCAACCACTGCTACATAGACATGGGGTGGATAAACTAAGTTTAAATTAAAGTAAATTTTCATTAACAATTTAAAAAACAAAACTATACGCATATATAATTCGATCTGCTACTTTCCGTTAACGTGATTAGATACTTCAAATTTCTTACTAAACAGACAAGTTTAGCTTGTTTTAAAAGTTAAAATTTTGAAAAAAGAAATATAATGTAATTACTTAAGAAATCTCATGAAACAAAGATTCTTGTTTTCTCCTGCACAACCAGCTGTCAGTGAAGGATGAGAAAAGTTGGGCTAACAGCTACGTCACACGATAAGAACGTTTTCTGTGGGTGACAGCTGATGTCATCCACAAATCGCCCTTGTTTGGTCGTCGGCTCAATTTTCTCCCTTTGTATTGGGGGTGTGTTTATTGGACATGTCAGGGGTGTTTTGTAGAGGGTGCGTGGGTGAGGTGGGGGGGGGGAAGGTTTGAATGATCGCAATAACAACCAATCGTCGGACGTTTGAAATGTACTTACTAAACCTAAAAACATGGAGGATAGAAGAAGAAGGAAGAAAGTGGTAATAATGTTGTAATAATACATAAGGCTTTAAATTCTAAATTGGAAATACAGTAAAATAATCAAATACTTCACTCGGATAGGCTTAGTAATACGAATATTTTTCTTGTTCCATTCGAAAAAAAGAACAAATAAAAAAGACCGTAAACACCAAGTTTTTTACTATAAATCCTTTATGTACGAGACGTAACTAAAAGAATGTTCATTATAATACGCAGCGCAAGACAATCCGAAAATAAAAAATGGTAGTTATGTGTCGTAAAACATGTTTAATATAATGCGCACCAATCAGGAATGTGTTTAGAAAAACTGTTGTCAATTAAATACGCACCTTATTGCACCGACAGGAAAGGTTGTTCAATGTAATACGCACCGCGACACTCTATCTCAAAAATGTATCATGATACATAAAGATAAATACAATAAACTATAAAAATTCAATAATTTAAATACAGTACATGCGATCAATCTGAAATTTTGATACATCCTTTTTTGTCATGGGCACGAGTCTGCCTGCAAAATTTCAGCTCGCTAGCTTACGAGGAAGTTTGTTAAAAATCGATCCAAAGTTTTTTTTCGACAAACAAGCAAGCAAGGGCTCAAACAGACACCACGAGTCAATATAAAGGATTTAAAAACACACAAATAATCCTTCTTCCCGACTGACGTGGAATCGGTTGACGGATCAAATCAGGGAAACTAAAACCATCAAAATTTAAAACCATCAAGAGTAAAAATGAAAGACTGGACATAAATCACGGATAAGCGCAAGACGCAATAATCTTCTGTATAGAAGCAGCGTCTGCAATGTATAAGACATGCTAAGATAAGAAACTTTCAGAAATCGTGTAAACTAAGGGTGTGAGTAAAAGGGGGACGGGTAATATCCGTGGGGTAAATACCAGGATATAGGTGGGATAAATACCAGGATATGGGTGGGGTAAATACCAGGATATGGGTGGGGTAAATACCAGGATATGGGTTGGGTAAATACCAGGATATGGGTTGGGTAAATACCAGGATATGGGTGGGGTAAATACCAGGATATGGGTGGGGTAAATACCAGGATATGGGTGGGGTAAATACCAGGATATGGGTGGGGTAAATACCAGGATATGGGTGGGGTAAATACCAGGATATGGGTGGGGTAAATACCAGGATATGCCGAGAAGCTGAACAAAAATGTACAGCAGTCTTTGAGTTAGGAATTGTTTTCACATTATTTAGGAGTTGTGTACATGAAAGCGCCATGATACGGAAAAATGTTTGCCTATATTATCCTGCATGAAGAAATGTAAACAAAAAATATATTTTAAACACACAGTCACAAGAATTAGCTGAAGTCAATAGCCAGTTAATAGCTTGATTTTGTGCCACGTCTGGCGGATTAAGAAAACGCCATTCCACAATAAGCAGAGAAAACGTCCCACCATTTTGTTGGTTAAAAACTTACCTTCAATTAGTATTCTAATACTATTTTTTTCCATAGCACATTGTCATATCGAGCCCTCAGCAACCCCGTTGTCTGGGAACCTGTGCATCAAGTGTAAAAGTGACACATGTTTTTTTTCCTTTAAACTTTGACCCCCTCCCTCCCTCCCACACACACAGATTCACATAAAATTCTGACTTCTCGTTACACATATTCTTTAAGAAAAGCTTTAAAAAAAATTTTTTTTAATAAAAAAAAACTTGGGTTTTTGGAAGATCGAAGAGTGTTTAGATAATTAGAATTTCGGCCAGAAAATGCAGACGTTGCCGATCAATGATGAACTGTCCCGGGGGGTGGGTGGGGGTGGAGGGGGTGTCAGATATTTGCATGCGTCAGAATCTAAGAAAATATAAGGGTAAAACGTATGGGGCAAGTATTCAACGTTTACAGTATGTTGGACCACCATTGTTGGTATATATGGAGGCATATTTAGGGATGATTTATGGTATTGAGGCAAATATGTAGGAGCTATAAATGGTGTTACAAATGGTAGAGTGAAAGTTGAGTGGTATGAATGATGGTAAAGTTGCCTTATGTTTGTATAAATGTTGCAGCTTTATGAGGTTTTAAATGATGGCAACGCGCTAGTATAAATAGAGTTGTTTTTAGCCTAGTAATGGTAGAGTGCCAATCTGTTGTTATAAATTGATGTATGTAAGGGTATAGATCAAGGGTCGGGAAACTTTTTGTCTGAGAGAGCCATAAACACCACAAATTTGAAAAAAGTAAAACTGTGAGAGCCATACATTACGTTTAAAACTAAAAACTCAAGTAAATATGTGCATTTTTATCTAATTTCAACATTAAAAGTACAATCATTATGTCTGTGAATTCTTTTTAATAACATTGTTATGTTGTTTCTTTTAATATGCTGTTAATCTGTAGATCAAAGCAGTCTGAATAAGCGTGTTTTTTTAAAGTAACCGAACATTTGTCTAAGAGCCAGATGTAGCCATAAATAGAGCCAGATCTGGCTCGCGAGCCATGGTTTCCGACCCCTGGTATAGATGATGGTAGTCTACCTATATCCTGGTAAAATTGATTGTAAGTGATGAAGTATTTAACAACAATTTGTGTTATAAATCTGAATACAACAATACATTTTTAATACAACAAAACGCAATTGTATTTTTAGCCTGTTGTGAGTAACCATGAAATGTTACCGGCTACCATAACAGAGTAAGAATACTTGGGGGATATGTTAGACTAAGTTCTTTTTTAACATGAACGCAATTTTCAGTATGTAAAAATATTTTTTTCTAAAAGTAGATAAATGAAGAAACATGCACTGTGAAATCAATTTATCCACTCTTTACTAACCCAAATTGATGACAACCCACATCCAATAATGATGTGATAATAACTTTTAAAGACCCACCATTGTCTAATATTAAATCACAGTAAACAAGCCTTGCAGAGTTTAACAGGGTTATTTGAAAGGTGGGGATAATTGATATTAAGTGATCCCATCTGTGCCTGGCATGTGTCAGACAGGTGTGGGGATGGATGTGGTGCACATTTCTTGTTAGTGCCGCCCATTGGCACATGGTAACACTTTAATGACGATAGGGATCGCGTGTGCCACTCAATCACTCGTGTGTGTCACTCAATCAGTCGTGGGTGAAACTCAATGGATTGTGTGTGCCACTCAAATCAGTAGCGTAGCTAGAGGGGGCGTTCCGCCCCGGGCGGCAAACATTTAGGGGGCGGCATTTGTAGGCAGTTGGAAAGTACGGCCATTTCCGACAATCTTCCTTTTCTTTTGAAAGGGGAAAACCAGGTGACAAAATATTCGTAATTTCGAGTCTTAATTAACACAATATTTGTTGGATTACGTAGTGGTTGTTATAACTAACGACGTGTTCCCCCACCGGAGGTGCTACCCCGCCTTGAGCACCCCATACACCCCAAAGTGTATAGGGCGGTGGTGCTCCCCACACTGCTATATGCGTGTGAAACATGGACTGTGTATCAGCGCCATGCTAGGAAGCTTAACCACTTTCATTCAACAAGCCTCAGGAAGATCCTCGGCATAAAGTGGCAGGATAAAATACCAGACACAGTGGTACTGACCAAGGCAGGTCTCCCCAGCATATTCACACTCCTGATGCAGTCCCAGCTTCGTTGGGCAGGGCACGTGGTCCGAATGCCAGACGAGAGACTGCCAAAGAGACTCTTCTATGGCGAGCTCCAGCATGGCCAGCGGTCCCACGGTGGGCAAAAGAAACGCTACAAAGACACACTGAAAGTCTCTCTGAAAGCGTTTGCCATCAACCCAGACACGTGGGAACTTGCTGCAAAGGACCGTTCCACCTGGCGTTCTTCCATCCACGAAGGTGCCAAGTCATGTGAGGCAAACAGGATCACCTCCACAGAAAAGAAGAGGCAAGCCCGAAAGGCCCGTTCTGTGAACCCTCCTGGAGATGTCCCACTCGTCCCTTGTCCCTTCTGTTACCGAACCTTCCGTGCTAGGATCGGCCTCATCAGCCATCTGCGCATGCACAAACAAAGCCAGTCCCAGCAACCCTCGGATGACTAGAGTGGTCTTCGTCGAATCGACGGACGAACAACACATATAACTAACGCAAACCTGTTCAAAAATATAAGATCGCTAAAAAATGTATCGATTTGTTTGGCAAATTAATCGGTATACGTCACATATGACGCTTTTATATGACAACTACACACAGAAACACATCGCCGCTGGGTCGAATAACAGGTGCTATTAATATCGCCACGACTGTCTTTGGTTGAATTTCGATATGCGCAGAATGATGTGCGAACAAGTACCTACATGACATGGTAGTTCAAATATTGTGTTTAACTTGCAAGTAGTAATTTATATTACTGTTTCAGTTTTCAGAAAATTATTGTAAGGGAACTATCAACAATTAAATTTATTCCGTTTTTATTGCATCAAAGTAGCACACATAATTTTTTGGATCTTTTATTAAAATACAGTTATTCATTAAAAGGGTTACACCAATACTATTAATGTAATGTGTAAATAATTTGAATGATGACAAGAATATGAAAATATTCAAATGTCTCCGTTAATAAACACCACAATAGGCATAAACATTAAAATTGACATCTGAAAAAGTAACTAGTAAAACGAGAATTTTACACGATTAAATGCAATTTTTTTCTTTTCTATGTCATCTCAATTTATGGGAACCCGTCTTTTTTTAAATTAATTTTTTTTTATTGCAAACCCATTTCATGTAAGAAAGAGATGTGCTAATACAAAAGGCTGTTATATTAGCCAAACAATTTTTGAAGAGTCAACTGAACGCCGAGTTAGAAGGAGAAAACTATGAGTGGGGAAAATTCAGAAGACGTGGTTCTATCTTTAGAACAAAAGGTGCAACGAGAATTGTTTTTGTCAATTGATAGAATTATTAAAGAAAATAAAAGAACACTTTGATCAGGTGCATATGCTTGCGAGAAAATATTCGTGTATAATACCATATGATACCATGTAACCTACTAAATGAAGAATTTGAACATCAAATAAATTATTGTTTTGACACTGATAAAGAAAATTTCAATTTTGAAAGAAAAAGGATCCAGGTTTTTATAGCTGTACCTACACTACAAGAAGAGGCATTACGTTAGAAAAATTGGAGGAAAGACCCCTTGATCTTTTAAAATGTATTCAACAGTATAGATTGGAATATTCTGTACCCAAAATTGTAATGTTGCTAATAATTTTTCAACAATTGCTATCAGGGTCGCTAGATGTCAAAGGAACTTCTCCAAACTGAAGTTGTTAAAAAAAAATTATCTTCATTCCACAATGAGGGATTTAAAATTACAAAATCTTTCTTTATTGTCCCTAGAACAAGATATTACCAATAATTTGAAATTTTGATAGAATAATACACGATTTTTCTACTATGAAAGTTAGTAAAGTAAATGTATAAATATGTTTACATACTAATGTATACAATTTCTTTGTTTGTAACAAAAAAATCATTTATCTATAAATACAAAATAAAAGTATATTAATTGGTAATGTTTTGGGGGGGGTGTAAATTTGAAAATATGTTTTGTCTCATTTGGGGGGGGGTGGGAACTGCGACCCCAATAACTTTCTTGTGGCCTTTAAAAAATAACTTGTATTTTTATAAGTGTGTATTTATAGGTATATCATTTAATGCTGCCTCTTTTATTACTGCTTACATAAATATGGCATGCAATGGTAAAAATGTTTTCCACCTTTACTTCGCTGCAATTACAATTCATTATTCATGTTTATTGATTTATAAAAGCCATTATATGATTGACTTAAGGGGCCATCCAAAAATGACGTCACTCTATTTTGGCAGATTTTTAAAACTCTTTTTTCAATATGACGTCACAAAGCTTTGCACACCCCCCCCCCACTATAAAAACAGTATTTTATATTTGAAAATGGGCATGTTTCAAGTCAATTTTTTGTCATTTAAGTATTTTTTAGTGTAAGGCTGCACTCGAATATCATAACACTCGTGAAGCCATGTAAAACGTCTTTAAATAAAGTGTCAGTAATCAAATATTAGAGTGAAACTTTTATTTAAAATGGCGTTTTGATATGACGTCACATATATTAAACACCCCCCCTCTTCACACATCATCACAAATGTGTGATCCCTCCCCCCAGGTGCGTGACGTCATTTATGGACGGCTCCTGAAAGGGGCGGCAAATTGGAGACCGCCCCGAGCGGCAAAAGTTCTAGCTAAGCCACTGCACTCAATGGATTGTGTGTGCCACTCAAAGGATCGTGTGTGCCACTCAAAGAATCGTGTGTGTCACTCAAAGGATCGTGTGTGCCACTCGATGGTTCGTGTGTGCCACTCGATGGTTCGTGTGTGCCACTCGATGGTTCGTGTGTGCCACTCGATGGTTCGTGTGTGCCACTCGATGGTTCGTGTGTGCCACTCGATGGTTCGTGTGTGCCACTCGATGGTTCGTGTGTGCCACTCGATGGTTCGTGTGTGCCACTCGATGGTTCGTGTGTGCCACTCGATGGTTCGTGTGTGCCACTCGATGGTTCGTGTGTGCCACTCGATGGTTCGTGTGTGCCACTCAATGGTTCGTGTGTGCCACTCAATGACTCTTATGCACCACTGGATTTCACGTGTGAATCAATTAATTACAAGCTTTTACAAAGAAATGATAACAACATTTTGTTACATAGGCGTCCTTGACATAAGTTGACCCTTGACCTTAATGTTAACCCTTTCTGTATCACCCCTCCCCCCAAAAAAAAACTAAAAAGCATTGAAACTTCGTAGGGCACGTATAAAACCCATTTAGCATTCGTCTATACTATAATCAAATCTTTTGGTTGCACCTAGATATCAAATTAACTTAAACACTCTTTTTTTAATTTATGCATTGTAAATGAATTTAATATTTTATACATTTTAGTACCACTTTTCGAAATTTTCTTTAAAAAAAATAATCCTTAAAATTTAAATACATTGAGTCAACAAATGGCTATCTCATCCCGGTGATAAGCAGATGGAGAAATGTAGGGATCAGCCGGATATGGTTTTTTACTATTTGCCGAATCCGGATAGTTTTGACCTAATATTTGACGGGTCCGGATACCGGATATCTCCACAATTAAGTGTAAGAGCTAATAGGGTGTACTTTATTACTTTATATCAAGTATTTAATAATATCTATTAAATTATTTATTATCCTACAAATGAAGAGTATCTGCTATCGACGTTGTTACATTGTCATAGTCAGCGATGAACACTTACATCGAATTGAATCAACGAACTTGAACGTAGTGTGTACCAAGCGATCTAGAACCATAATAAAACTTTTATTTTATTCAGACAATTTCAGTTTATTATGCTATTAGCTAACTTAGTTTGTTATCTTACGTAGTAAAGTAATATCTATACTTGTAAATTTTTAACTAAATATATTTTTCTCGTATTGAAATTGACTTTTACTATATTTTGCATAGATTTGAATGATTTGAATGGATCAACGTTGTTAATTTGTTAATTTTGTTATATATTAATAATTTAATAATTTAATATATAACTTAATTTGTTACTTAACTTATTTTGTATAATTATTATATTCACAATAGACTAGAGTTTTAAAATTATAAGACTGAATAAGATATAACAGGTTAGACAAGAAACATTTTTATTTTTAAGTTCTCAAATCAAATCACAATTGCAACTGCCATTTAAAGTTCAACGGCAAAAAACAATGAATAATAATATAAAATTATTACAATGATATAACTTATATCATATAAGTAAAATGTTTCAATTTGAATACTGAATTGAAAGTATTGAAAGGTTGACTAATGTCAACGTACTAGTCGATGACAAAGAAATTAAAAACGAAAACCAACCCAAGGCTCATATTTAACTATATAGTTTATAGTATAAACTAATAATTACAATTTAACATAAAATTATTATTTTTAACATAAAATTATTATGTTCTAACATAAAATTAATATATCATCTATAACAATAAAAATAATTTAATGGCATGGGTAAATAAAATAGTTACTAGTTACTAAATTCCGGTTAAACTTTGTGTTGTTGAAGAAAATTGTTGTGAATGTACTGATTTCTGGTTATTGTTTTTTTTTACTTTTTAATACTTTTATATATTTGTTTATAAACTAATTAATATTAATTTAATTTAAATTCAAAAATTCTTTACTACATTGATATCCGGATGCTATTCGGGTCTGCCATAGGTATTTGCCGAATCCGGATAGTGGCGAAAATCCTGATATTTGGTCCGGATATCCGGCGTTCCGGATATTCGGCTGTCCCCTAGAGAAATGTCTTCTGGCCCAGCATATTTTTAACGGCGGTAATTACTTATTAAAGGTGTTTCCCCAATAGCTGTCCGAATTCCTGCCACGACAGCCAGTCTTCCCACCAGCAGTTTAAGGGCGGAGACTATGTAACCGGCTTACACTAAGATATCAGCTCAGCCTTCAGTCACCAGTCAGCTGTCAGTGTAGGTAGTCGGTTTATAGAGTACTACTCGGTCTTGTCAAGAGACGTTACTGAGACAAATAGGATGAGGTGCCACCTAGGGCCTAGTAAGGATGAGCTCTTCTGAACGTGCATTGCATAGCACGTGACATATTGGGTCTTTATGATAGAAGGTGATGTAAGTACTGGCGCACTGAAGAAAAGGGGGACTACTAGTCCTGGTCGGTGCTTTTGTACAGGCTTACATTGCATCAGAAGGAATGACTGCCCTCCCTTTGTTATATTTTACGGTTTACTGTACAATCTGTGGGGCAGACCGTTCACTTGGGCTCCAGTGTCTAAAGTGAAGGCTTTTCGCTACACCAGAGTGATCATTTTCTCCTGACTCGTTGCAAAATCTATTTTTTTTAGAAGAAGCGCTACTTATAAAGAATGTTCTCCCACTGAAGTTAACTCGTTTTCGGAATGTTTCCTCAACCGAGAGTTACCTCATCATATGAAGATTTACCCACTGGACGTAACTCTCTCTTCGGAATGATGAGTGACGACTTCTACACGACTTAAAAAACAAATGGTTTCCTTTGCCAAAGTTGAGAGACGCGGGGCATTTTCTGGGCACAGACTTCTTGTCACAATAGCTGCACCTGAAGTCTGAAGGCGGTCTAATACAAACTTCTTGTCACAATAGCTGCACCTGAAGTCTGAAGGCGGTCTAATACAAACTTCTTTTCACAATAGCTGCACCTGAAGTCTGAAGGCGGTCTAATACAAACTTCTTTTCACAATAGCTGCACCTGAAGTCTGAAGGCGGTCTAACACAAACTTCTTGTCACAATAGCTGCACCTGAAGTCTGAAGGCGGTCTAATACAAACTTCTTGTCACAATAGCTGCACCTGAAGTCTGAAGGCGGTCTAACACAAACTTCTTGTCACAATAGCTGCACCTGAAGTCTGAAGGCGGTCTAGTACAAACTTCTTGTCACAATAGCTGCACCTGAAGTCTGAAGGCGGTCTAATACAAACTTCTTGTCACAATAGCTGCACCTGAAGTCTGAAGGCAGTCTTATTAATATCTCAGTGAATATCTCTCTGCCCATCTTCGTACTTGATGTCGCAGTATCAAGTACATCATATTCTTTATTCATTAGTTCCAGCTGTAACTCTGTTGCCCGCCCTGCGTATGTTGTCAGAATGTCAGCCTCATTGAGATTCAGCTCAGACTCGCCTTTGACAAGATAACCACAAGAATTCTGTTTTTTTTAATTAATGGATCTTTAGAACTTTCTAATTCACATGACTTTTGTTTCGGAGTTAACGGTCCGTTACAAAAAATTCAAAACCATCCAAAAGTTTTTCTGAACGTAGACACTTAAAATTATACATGGATTTTACATCAACAGTCGGCATTGCGCCTACAAGGTTGTTGGAGGGGTTCCTAATGCGATTTGATGCACACACAACTCTTTGCATATGTCTAATTTAGAAGGAAGATGTGAGAGTTAGAATATGTATGTCTGAACGTGTAAATGATTATCTCGTGTTGAACTCTGAAAGCTGTGTTCACGCGTTTCTCATCTGTTAACGTTGTCAGGTGTGCTTAGAATAGAGTGGGTGATCAATTCAGGTGCATGGGGTGAATTGATTGAGAAAAATACAATCAAAATTGGTTAAAGGTATCACAGACTGGAGTTTTGATGAGATCTAACACAACTACTTGCATACTATGTATAGCGGGGTAGCGAGAGGAGGGGAGTTACACAGTAGGCACATGCCGTCATTCACACTAGGGAACGTCATGCCAGCAGATACACGGACGAATCAGACGAATGAGACGCGTAAGACACACGGGAAACACGCGTCGCCAACTCTTAGTTAAGAATATCAAGCAATCAGATACATGGACGCATAAGACACATGGACACAATAGACACATGGGCAATATAAGACACATGGAGACATCAAGCACATGGACACATGGACACATCAAGCACATGGACACATTAGAAACATTAGACACATGACCCAATCAGACACATCTCGCCAACTCTTAGTTGAGAAAAGTATGCCACCAGACACATGGACACAATTGACACATAAATACATCGGGCACAAATCGCCAACCCACACTAGCGAAAATTATGCCATCAGACCCATGGGCAAATTTAGATGCCCTGAGACATTACGTTTTAGACACACTATGCCTTTCGGCGGATCAGACACATGGGATAATCTGAAACTAGGGCACTTTGGACATTTGGAGACACGTCCCAGCTTCCGACCCTGAGAAACAGGTCGTGTCACGTGACAACAACAACAGCTTGATAGAAGTTTCACCTCAAGGTTAACACAGCAGAAATTGAAGATTTATTGAAAAGGGACGTGAAGTTTCTTCAAACTGAAAACAATAAAACTTCACTCGCGTGGCATTTCTCGAGACGCGTTATCGCCTTTCTTTAGAGGTGGCCAAATAAAACAGCCATTCAGGGGAGAGAAATCCCTTTGTTCAGAAAGGAGACAAAGCATCCGCACCACGCATTTGCTTATTGTTGAAACCCGTTGGGAATGTCAATAAAACCCAGACATACGTGCTGTCTTAAGACTTTACGGTAGAGAGTTTGCTGTGTGGACGGTAAAACAATGATCGTTGAGGATGACGCTTATTAAACTCTGTAGAATATGATTACCACGATGTTGGCACACACATTTTAAGTTGTTATGATATGAAGACGAGCAATTGACATTGATGTTGGAAGAGTTCATGTTGGGATTCAATAAATGGAATAGTCGTTGAGATTTCCTAGATGACAATAAATATTGGAGTTTAGCGGTCTTATTTGAACTTTATGGGTAAAGATACAATGACATTGAAGTTTAGTGTTCTTGTTTGAATTTTAGATGTATAGATAAAATAACACTGAAGATTGACTGGACGCCAGGACTAAAACCTTTACACAATGACCATAGAATGTTGGCGGCATATGCGCCAAGACTAGTAAATAATGAGAAGGGTTGATTTTTAGAGATACATGAATGGAAATATACGAATAGTTTTTTTTTAAAGTTCTGAATACAATCAGCCAAGAAATTTTAAGACCTAATCGCTGTTATGGATTTCTTTATCTGTGTTTTAAAACGGGGTTGTTTTATTTCAAAACACAGAGACAAGAAAATCCAAATTTTTAAAGCACGTTATTCCAAAAATGATTTGCTCCAATAAAATCATGACCTGACATCAAATCGAAGTGAGACTATTACTATTTATTATCGAATGCTGTAACAACATATAAATGATACTCCGTTTAAATAAATCATAATTAACACACGCCTCAAAGACAACTAAACTATGAAACGACCTCACATCTGTGTGCCTAAAGTTCTCATTGTCATCTCTGGCAACTGACATTAGTCACCAATTGACATTAGTCACCAATCGACATTAGTCACCAATTGACATTAGTCACCAATCGACATTAGTCACCAATTGACATTAGTCACCTATTGACATTAGTCACCAATTGACATTAGTCACCAATTGACATTAGTCACCTATTGACATTAGTCACCAATCGACATTAGTCACCAATTGACATTAGTCACCTATTGACATTAGTCACCAATCGACATTAGTCACCAATTGACATTAGTCACCTATTGACATATCTTACCTGCGTCATCGACGAGTGAGTTATCTTTCGCCTTAAAGTTTTATATGAGGTCCTACTACCCACATCTTACGCAGTCTGACATCTACCCACATCTGACGCAGTCTGACATCTACCCACATCTGACACAGTCTGACATCTACCCACATCTGACGCAGTCTGACATCTCTTCCGGGATGTCGACCGACGGGAAACAATTGTTTTATTTGTACGTGATTTCTAATGTGGCATTTTCAACTCCGTCCCTCTCCTATTTCCCTTCTCTTAAACGCACAAATCTAGCTCTAACAAAAAAAAACATGCCGACGCCACACGCACCCACCCCACCTATTCAATACATCAACGTATACCCCCCCCCACCACCACCCCATGAACCCCCAACTTCATTTTCACCATAACTTCTGCTCTCTATCGATTACGTTTGTACTATGCTAGAAGTTTCTCCTTCACCCATTAACTTGCTGTTTTTTCAATGGCGTGAAAGAGATGGGATCGCGGGAGCGGAGAGAATCGATTCGGAATGAGGGAAAATTAATAAGGAGATATCGTTGTAACGTTTCCCTCTCATCAAATTAGCCAATCGGATTGCTCCGATATCATCTGCGCGGCGCACATCACGCGAAAGACGCCATTACTTCGTCTCGTATTGCGTGCTGTTTGTTTACATTACTCTAACTCAAATTTGTTCCCATTCAGGTTCTTTAGATGAATACGTTTAAATAAAAGCAAGGGCACTCAGAGGATCTATGCACGGCTCAAGGACAAGTTTCCATGTGAACAATATTAAAAAGGCTGATGACGCTTTATTATGTCAACACAATTAGACACAGCGTCAGGAACAATGAATGTATCGGCCAAAAGCCTACTCTGAATGTCTTGATGGGCATCGCAAGCAGTTCTTGTATCTAACGATCGCATAAACAACATGTCGACGTCAGAGAAGAGAATGGTTTTCATCTGCAGCCCCAGACGGTTACACTCTTAACTTTTAACAACATATGATTCAATTTCGTCGATGGATAACATGCAAACAAGGTATGAGTGAGCCTCACAAGACGTCATAAAACAGCGTTTTGTGACGTCTTGCCAGGATCACTCATACCTTGTTTGCATGTTATCCATCTACTCATCTACACGCCTGATTGCAGTCTCATCCACATTTTTTTTGCTAGGCTTCAATTTGTAGCTCAACCAAAACGATTGCACAACTTTTGCAATACCACAATAGCTCAGACCACAACAGCTCAGTTGCAGGTGAAAAACTACCCTCGTGTATTAGAAGTGACGTCAACATTCAGCGTTTCAGACCACAGATTCTCACAATGTTCATGGTGGCGGTCCAACAAGAATTTACATACAACACTTGAGGTATAGATGCCAACATTAGTTAAGATGATGATGCTTTCGATCTCCCCAACAGGGTGTCATTTTGTGGCCTGCTTTTCATAGCCTTGTCATCACACTGACAAACGATTGTTTAGATTTTTTTTTAAATGTTACAACGTATGAGAATCGACATGCATTACCGGCTCTTAATATTTTTTGCCATACAAACCCAAAAGGATTTAAAAACTAATTTTTAAAACATCGAGGTTTCGTTTAATTAGATTTAGTTTTCAGGCGCTCCTCGAAAATAATTTTATCTTTCTATTATTTTTTGTGTACTTCAGTGTTACGATCTGGATTTATCATGGGCAAGTGGGTAAGACTTTTCAAGACAGTGTCACAAACTGAACAACACCAATCATGAATCAAACACGAGTTTAATCCCTATCCCCTGGGTACTTCCTTCTCAGACAGCTGCTATGGTTCAATCCCAGACTAGCCGTCACTACGTCACAGCCCCTAACACCCCGGCATAATTTATATGGGCGTTCAATATAACACGCACCGTGCACCAGACCAGCATTAACAAAACCTCATTAACCCCTAATATTAGACTCGACATACCACCATGGTCATTTCCCAGAGTTAAACGAACATCGGAGATTTGGGGCGGGCAATTTTTGGGGTTGAAGTTTCCCTCAGACAGACACTTGACAGGCGGAGAAAGGACCAAGTCTTTAAGAAGTCAAGGCTGCCAGAGAAAGGACCAAGTCTTTTAAAAAGTCAAGTCAAAGCTGCAAATTCACCTTCAGATTGTGTAACGTTTACTGACAACCTTTTAACTCTTAGAATCAAACACTGCGTGGGTGCAAAGACTATATCCTACATATTCACGCGCACACAATATCCTAAATATTCAAACCAACAAAAAAATCATACGTATCCAACATATGTGCGAGCACAAACACAATATCCTACAAATTCACACACACAAAAAAAAACGATTTCCTACATCTACATAAAAAAACACATACCCAATCTCATATCCCACATATGCACAAAAAAACGATATTCCACAAACACACAAACAAGCGCATTTTGAACAACAGCAATCAATGCACGATTGCCACGGCGCATGTCAACAAGTTTGCCACTCCATAACTTCCGTATACAGATAGCAGGGGGTACAACCCCAGTTCATCGATTCCACCGTCACGAGAGTTATCGCCACACGACTAACACTTAAAGTCTCGAGCATTAGGGCGTGCACCCATTAACCCCGCCATTACGTCAGTGGGGGCGTAGGAGACGGCGCAGGGCGTCCACTCTCGTAATCTCGTCTGTTCCCGTCGCATCCACTCCAGCACCATCAACCCATCAATCTCCAGGTCAAATTCTAGACGTTCAACTTTGACCCCCAGCAATCACTGCCTCATTCAGTCGGAGGCAAGACACAAGACAGAGGGGTGGTGAAGGTGGGCCGCTGAAGGGGGGGCTGGGGCGGTGAGTGTCGTGACGGACAGCAAGAACAACGACGGACGAAAACAATCCTGTTGGATATTTTGGCGAGATGAATGAACGCTCTTATCAATGAGGAAGACTACGTACCATCAACGTAATCGAAGCTTACAACACAAAACGCGGAGTAAAAGAAACGTAAAAAATATATCACGAACATTTCTATCAAAACACATTCGACAAAAGAAGACAATGTAATTTTCTACCCCCCCCCTTCCCCCCACCAAAAAAATAAAAATAAAAAAAATAAAATAAATAAATAATAAAATAAAATAATAATATAAAAATAATATTAACAGCAATCGTACCAAAAACAACACAAATTTATTTTAAAATAGCAAAAGACAAACACAAAACCTCAAGTCAAACAACAGGACACTTCTAGGAGGTTAGACGTGTTGACATCAAATTGGCGCAGATGGATCCCACTGACGTCATCCCATGGAACAAGACGCGCGCCTGTAAAGTAAAGCAAACACGTCCGTCACAGGGAGGGACGGATGCGCCGAGAGGTGCAAGAAGCTGTTGAGAACTGCCCTGAAGATGTCAGGCCCCGGGGATGGTTCCAACGCCATCTGGTGAACTTAAGGCGTCAAGTAGGGGGAGCTAATTTCATGCCTTAATGCATGACGTCTGGATGCCAGGGTGCAGTGTCCGGATGATGTCACTGATTCCGACCCCCCCCCCTTTTGACTTGACGAAGGTGAGTCTAGTGTAGAGATGGTGTCAGACTTGGAGGCTTGTATACAGCCGAGCGATCAATGTTGTCAAAGTAATGCGGTCAAGGTCATGCCATAAAAGTGCCTGTGGTGCATTACGGATCTATTTAAATTCTGGAGATCTGACGTAAACATCGGTTAGGAAAACCCAGCGGTTGCTCGTACGTATCACGCGTGTATTAGAAATATCCCGCGACTTAAGTAGCCGCAGTCGTATTCATTCTTCTTCCTTTTTTCATAGGAGATCCGATGATATATTTTACGTTATAACTTTGATCCCTACAAATATCCGAGAACCCTTGCAGACGACATGTCTGCTATATGGTGTTTATGCTACTTGTCAATGATGTAGCTTCACAATGGGCGAACAATTACTCAATCGTGTAACCTCGCTGTAGATGAAAAAACAATTGCTTTGACTTGGATGATGAAACTGTGTAGATCGTGAAACAATGGCTCAGATGGTGTAGCTTCGTTTAAATCATTGATGGCTATTAGTATAAAAAATAAATACATTGCATTTGTAGAGCTCAAACGGAAACATAAAAACAACAAACCCCCTCATCCCCTCCGCCATAAAAAAGGCAACAAAAAACAAACAAACATACAAACAAACAAACAAACAATATAATCCCCAAGAAATAATAAAGCAAGCGTCATAAATTAATCTCTGAACTATAATAAAAATGATTAATTTCATGCTGATGCATGCAGAGGCGTAACAACGACTTGGCATCGGGGAAGTTGCCAAGGGCGCCGAGGGCTAATCCTTCAATTTATTCAAATGTAGTATTTTCCGACCTTATTTATATCAATGTATCATTTGTCAAGGGCGCCAAAAATAAATTAGCCAAGGGCGCGGAAAATCAAGTTACGCTTCTGGATACATGTATATAGATCAAGTATGTAATTTTTTACCCCACATGCCAAGAGAATTGCCTTTTTAAAAACTTCGCATAGGAAACATGTTACATGCGCAAACTTGCAGATACACGCTCTCTCAGCATCGCAGACAACAAAACAACCTAAGAAACACTAAAATATCGCGTTACATTGAGACAATGTTAAGAGATTCTTAACAAAGCTTAAAAAAAATAAGTGCATTTCAGGCTGGTTCAATTCATGAATAGAAACAGAAAGTACTTGTTAGTATATGGTGACGATAAGTATAATCTCCATAAAGTTCCCAATCGAGAGATTAATTTAATATCCCCCCTTCCAGTCAATGACGGACTTTGGGGCAAGTGAAGTAGCGTTCACAAGTTTTATTTAGCCGCCACTAACGAGCAAGGGATTGTGTGGCTAGCACAATGCCCCGGAGGCCTTGCCAGCACCGAGAATGGAACTCGTGACTCTCTTCTGTCTCGGTTCGGCGCGCTACCGCTAGACCACCGAGGCCCAAGAGATTAATTTAAATGATCTCATTCATCCTTATTCCATCTTTAATGTATTGCCTTGAGCCAGAAATCTATTTTTGGGATAAGAAAACATCGTGACACATTAAATGTATTAAGTTATCCCCGCACCCACCCGCCGTAAATATAAACAACAAAACATCCGGTAACTTGTGTTGAAATGACTTGTTATTACACCGAGAACGGCCTGTAATCGATCAAAATCAATGAGCACAAGTGTATTTCTCGTCAAGTGTGACACAGTTCTTTCCTATCGATGTTCAACGATTGATTGCCCCCCTTCCCGTGGACTCATGAGATCAATGCTCGTCAAGGGTATACAGCTAAACTACCGACAGAGAAAACACTGGGTGAATGCCAGCACACAATCACCCACGGGCCATGAGAGTTTTGTTCTATTGTGAGCCAGCATGACCTTTTACTAATATTGTTATGTTATGTCACACAGGTTTGCATTGGTGGCTTGTTGACGTTACGTTATGTCACCTAGGTTTTAAACCCATGGCTCTCGGATTCAGTTGTTTTGTAAATTTTTAACGATTTCATCAGGGTTTTACGGAATCATTATCATTTTAAAAAAAAACAAACATTTAATGACGTATATTGGTAAATTAGAATGAGTAAATACAATTTTGAGAATGTTCCTAATAAAAGAAACTTTTGCTCATAAAGTTCTCGATTTATAAACATAGCAATAATTTTTGTATTGACAATGAGAAGATATCTGACGAAGTGAACCTACATATTATTGTGATATGAACTGTTGATTTATCCATAACAACTGTCAAGTGGGCACTCAGTCAAGACGGAAAAACGGAATGGTTATACCAGAGAGAATCGTGTACTTTTAGCTGGGCCAAACGCATCCAAATGGAAATTACTGGCTAAATTTTAAATATTAATTAAATTCTTTATATTTCGGTCTTTTGACAGCATACCTGTAATTTTCTGTATGTGTAAAATTAACATCGGTACGTTATATGACTGCCCATCAACTACATAATTGTAAGGAAATCCACTTTAGCAACCTACTCCTCTTTTCCTCTTCCATTTTCGAACATAAGCTAAGCACTCCTTTTCTTATACCAGGGGTCTCCAAACTTTTCTGCCGGAGAGCAACATTATCTGTCAAACAGCAGTTTGGGGGCCAACTACACACAGTTTTGTGGTAAACTATAGGTAAAAATAGAATCTTTTTGGAGATTAAAAGGTCTCCAGGGGCCGGGTGAGAGGGCCTCGAGGGCCGCTTTTGACCCGCGGGCGGTAGTTTGGAGACCTCTGTCTTATACAAATCCTTCATAGACCCACATTGGAGAAAATACGTTGTGACCCAGGAAGGGGCCAACAGACATAAATCTGCCACAGTCGTATATAAAAATAAAGCTATTAAATAAATATTAGTTCCATGCATGGACGTCGGTAGTTTGAGAACCTTCCTGACATGCCAACTCAATAATGGCGTAGCCCTCTCAATGAGGGCGTACCAATCTCAATAATGACGTACCAATCTCAATAATGACGTACCAATCTCAATAATGACGTACCAATCTCAATAATGACGTACCAATCTCAATAATGACGTACCAATCTCAATAATGACGTACCAATCTCAATAATGACGTACCAATCTCAATAATGACGTACCAATCTCAATAATGACGTACCCCTCTCAATGATGACGTACCAATCTCAATGATGACGTACAAATCTCAATAATGACGTACCAATCTCAAGAATGACGTACCAATCTCAATAATGACGTACCAATCTCAATAATGACGTAGCAATCTCAATAATGACGTACCAATCTCAATAATGACGTACCAATCTCAATAATGGCGTAACCCTCTCAAGGATTGCTTACCACACTCAATAATGGTGTACCCCTCTCAATAATGGCGTACGACACTCAATAATGGCGCACCCCTCTCAATAATGGCGTACCCCTCTCAATAATGGCGTACAACTCTCAATAATGGCGTACCCCTCTCAATAATGGCGTACCAATCTCAATAATGGCGTACCAATCTCAATAATGGCGTACCACTCTCAATAATGGCGTACCAATCTCAATAATGACGTACCAATCTCAATAATGGCGTACCAATCTCAATAATGGCGTACCAATCTCAATAATGGCGTACCAATCTCAATAATGGCGTACCAATCTCAATAATGGCGTACCAATCTCAATAATGGCGTACCAATCTCAATAATGGCGTACCAATCTCAATAATGGCGTACCAATCTCAATAATGGCGTACCAATCTCAATAATGGCGTACCAATCTCAATAATGGCGTACCAATCTCAATAATGGCGTACCAATCTCAATAATGGCGTACCAATCTCAATAATGGCGTACCAATCTCAATATTGGCGTACCAATCTCAATAATGGCGTACCAATCTCAATAATGGCGTACCAATCTCAATAATGGCGTACCAATCTCAATAATGGCGTACCAATCTCAATAATGGCGTACCAATCTCAATAATGGCGTACCAATCTCAATAATGGCGTACCAATCTCAATAATGGCGTACCAATCTCAATAATGGCGTACCAATCTCAATAATGGCGTACCAACCTCAATAATGGCGTACCAACCTCAATAATGGCGTACCAACCTCAATAATGGCGTACCAATCTCAATAATGGCGTACCAATCTCAATAATGGCGTACCAATCTCAATAATGGCGTACCAATCTCAATAATGGCGTACCAATCTCAATAATGGCGTACCAATCTCAATAATGGCGTACCAATCTCAATAATGGCGTACCAATCTCAATAATGGCGTACCAATCTCAATAATGGCGTACCAATCTCAATAATGGCGTACCAATCTCAATAATGGCGTACCAATCTCAATAATGGCGTACCAATCTCAATAATGGCGTACCAATCTCAATAATGGCGTACCAATCTCAATAATGGCGTACCAATCTCAATAATGGCGTACCAATCTCAATAATGGCGTACCAATCTCAATAATGGCGTACCAATCTCAATAATGGCGTACCAATCTCAATAATGGCGTACATATCTCAATAATGGCGTACCAATCTCAATAATGGCGTACCAATCTCAATAATGGCGTACCAATCTCAATAATGGCGTACCAATCTCAATAATGGCGTACCAATCTCAATAATGGCGTACCAATCTCAAGAATGGCGTACCAATCTCAATAATGGCGTACCAATCTCAATAATAGCGTACCACACTCAATAATGGCGTACCCCTCTCAATAATATCGTGCCCCTCTCAATAATGGCGTGCCCCTCTCAATAATGGCGTACCCCTCACAATAATGGCGTACCCCTCTCAATAATGGCGTATCCCTCACAATAATGGCGTACCCCTCACGAAAATGGCGTACCCTTCACGATAATGGCGTAACCCTCACAATAATGGCGTACCACTCACAATAATGGCGTACCCCTCACAATAATGGCGTACCTCTCACAATAATGGCCAACCCCTCTTAATAATGGCGTACCCCTCTAAATAATGGCGTACCCCTCTCAATAATGGCGTACCCCTCTCAATAATGGGGTACCCCTCACAATAATGGCGTACCCGTCACAATATGGCGTACCCTCTCAATAATGGCGTACCCCTCACAATAATGGCGTACCCCTCACAATAATGGCGTACCTCTCACAATAATGGCCTACCCCTCTCAATAATGGCCTTCCCCTCACAATAATGGCGCACCCCTCTCAATAATGGCGTACCCCTCTCAATAATGGCCTACCCCTCTCAATAATGGCGTACCCCACAAAATTCAATAATGGCGTGCCACACTCAATAATGGCGTACCCCTTTCAATGATGGCCTACCCCTCTCTGATGGCATAAAAAACTTGAATCTGATGCACCACAGCATGCCGCATTTCTGGAGGGACACTCAGGACTCACCACACGTCCCGGCAAATAATTAGATTACACTTCGAGCGATGCACAGCAAGGTGCGCACAACAATGTCCTGGGGGAGCACTATAAGAATCGCATTACAAAGATATCGTGTAGAATCGTCTTGAGCCGGGGGTAACTAGATAATGTACATATTTTATCTTTAAAATTTTAAGCTAAGCGGGGGCAGACATTCCGATGAGTTAATTCGAGAATGTGAATATTTATAGATGGGGATATTGATGGTAAAATGACTGGTTTTTCAATGTGTCCGTAAACGCTCTAAGAGATGTTACTTCAAAATTAATGTGAATGATTTTGGAACAAAGAAAGATATAGTAAAGTTCGTATGAAAAAAAGATTGTTTTTCCTTTTTCAAGTCCAATTACCTGTTTTAAATTAACGAAGAATTAACAAATAGCTGATAAGATAAATCCTTCTCAATATACCTACATTTACATATTAGACTCGTATCTTTTATTAAATGTCCTATAAATTTTGTCCTTAAAAAATATATATATAGCCCAAACATTTCTATTAATAGATTTCCGCCATATTATGACAAGGCCTATTGTATAGGGCATCTAAATCCCTTACCCTTCAAAAAAAAGTCAGTGAATGCCTGTGCTCGGCTTCATCTCTATTAACATTTAAAACTCTAATAAAAATGCAAGACTAGGCATAAACCATAGATACGCGTAGGACGCAATAATCCTCTATATAAAAGGAGCGTCTGTAACAGATAAGATAAGATCTCAGCTGATGGCTGATCTAGTCCTAGAAACATCACACATCGGAGAATTAAGTCCTAGAAACTATCTCAAAAGTCATTTAATAAACTTTGTGCAAATCTCAATGTGGGGTCCCTTTAGAAAGTTTGGAATATTTTAAAATGTAGACTAACGTGTTTCGTTAGGAGACTGAAATGAACAAACACATGGCTATCATCCATCAATTTTTACCAGTATGAAAACCTCATTGCGTTCTCCAAGCGTGTCCTAATAGGACTCCTATGGGGATGACAACACCAAGTCGGCCATTTTACCCACCGACTACTTCCGGGTGGAAACGATATTCTTAATGACCGTCTGACCTCGGTAGTTAACTTGAGAGTCTCAGGTGATCCCTCGTGCGTCATCGTCTCGTTTACCTTCCCCACCCACCACCCAACACCCCCTTAAACAAATCTACATAATTGGTCAATTTATGATTATTTTTCAAACATGTAGCCACAAGACGGGATTTTTTTTTGGTCATTTCAACCAATACGATCTTTCAGTTTTGATTTCCAATGTATGGATAAAATGTGTATATCTTACGGATACGACTTTAACCTGATGTGTGTGTGTGTGTAATAACGAGTTTGTCAGTAGAAATCGGAGATAACATAAAAAATAGTTGGAGAGAAAGTCCGACCAAGACAGACAGAGAGAGACGGCGGTGGAGTTAATATAAGCGATTTAATTAAACAGCCACGTAAAAACAAAGTTTTTGACTATAAA
Organism: Ampullaceana balthica; assembly: GCA_944989445.1. NCBI lineage: Eukaryota > Metazoa > Mollusca > Gastropoda > Lymnaeidae > Ampullaceana > Ampullaceana balthica. Next base: position 102,967 of record CALYLW010000987.1, read on the forward strand.
TCCCTTATATATAAGACATAATTCAAAGTATTGATCATGTTCAAAACGCGGCAAACATTTACAGACTGAATCTGCCTAACTCCCCTTTGCTATATAACCCCCGGGGGGGGGGCGGGTGGGAGTGGGTGAAAGGTCTTGTCACCGATCGCTGGACCGAGCTCAGCGTGACACGTAAAATGTAAACAAAAGCAGCGGTACATCGATGGGTGGCGTCAACGCGTTTACTCAACTGGCACCTGGAAGAAAAACAATAACAAACTGTGAAATTGAATTACATACGTTATATAGCGATAAACTAAAAATGCATTAATTTAATTATGGTACATTCGATCGATCTGAAATTTTGATACGATGCATTGTTAGGGGACACGAGTCTATGTGCGAAATGTCAGCTCGATAGCATCACGGGAATGTGTCATTTTTTCTTTTGTTTTTCCGCCAGCCAGCCTGCCCAACGACGAACGACAGACATAAAGAGAGAGAGGGAGAGATAGAGAGAGAGAGAAAGAGACAGAGAGAGAGAGAGAGAGAGACCGCGGTGAAGTTAATATAAGAGATTTAAAAAGAGGTATTTCAGTTGTTGTTTTTTAAACCCACTTTAAAATGCATCAGTGCTTCATGAAAGCGATGATTTAGATCTACACACCCACGATCGCAAATCAGTTATCGAATGTTGTATTTTATAACACTTTGCATTCCAAACTCGAATACAGAGGTATTAGGTAACAAAAAGACGCAATAAATAAAAATTTTAAAAATCAGCCCTAAAAACTAGAGATGAAGCATTGGACTCTTACCACAAAATAAATTTCCTTGCAAGGAGAGGTTCTCACACAATTCGAGATGAGCCCCGAAATTCAGGAGATACAACGAGTGATCTTGGCCGAATCTGACTTCAAAATCCTCAATGATGAAATTAAAAACAGATATTTATGTTAGGTTTCAGGTTATGACTCAAGAATAATACAAGAAAAATTACGTGTCGTACACCTCTAGCGATTTTTAAATGATTGAAATTAGGGGTGTACCAGATTTCAGCTCCGGCCAATCCGGAATCCGGCCATTTTTACAAATCCGGATCCGGCTTCGTCTCCAGCCTAATTTCACATCTTAAATCCAGCCCAATCCGGCTCGCCGGTAGAGCCATAAAATATATATATTAATAATAGCTCCCGCTCCGGCCAATCCGGAATCCTGCCATTTTTACGAATTCATCTCCGGCTCCGGTTTCGGCTGGATTTCACTTTATAAATCCGGCCAAATTTTAAAATATGTGAATCCGGTACACTCCCTGATAGAAATACTGATTGATTCTATCATTGGTGCAAACATTAGAGCAATTCAAGAATAATAATTAGTGATGCTAATGTCAAGATGAGTTGTCTTTATAAGAACTTATGACTGGTGGAGTTGTCTCTATAAAAACTGATGACATTACAATATTTTCATATTAAAATTCTTGGAACGGTTTTTAATTTAAAAAAATATCTTTAACTGGTTGTCTTTATAGCAACTATTTGAACAGGGTTTATTTTATTATTAATATTATTATTTTTTTAAATTTTTTTTGCTTTAAAAAAAATTACTAATTAGAATAGTTTTGTTGAAACGAAACAAAATCCCTGGACTAGTTAAAAAAATCTGGATATTTCTATACACAACTACTGTTTTTACGACTTATTATTGATAAAACAGTTTTAATTTCGCTAAACTACAAAGCCGCGATTAACATTTTGCACGTGAATTTTAATTTATTTTTTTTGAAAGAAGAAATAACTTACGACTTGATCATCAAGTATTTATCAACTTAATTTGTAAATAGAAATAAAATCCTTGACCCAAATCGTTGGCCAGGAACATCCGCAGTTAGATTAGAAAATGTGTTTCGATGTTTAGGCCTGAAAAATGCTTACCCTGGGTTGCCAGGAAGGCCTTTAAAGGATGTCTATTTTAGGATCCATTAAACATGCATTAGCGCGCGTCTAAGACACATAGCAGCAGACGATGAATTTAACTGGATGGCTTTTCTATTTATGAAAGTAAAGATCCGATTATTTTATAATCTAAAAAAGTCTGTTTAATAGGTTAGAGTTAGAAATTATCAAAGAGGTCTGTCTGTCCGTAAAGTAGGTATCTGGCTTGTTATTGCCGGAAAGTGAAAGATTTAATGGTTGATTAGTTTCTCAAGAGATTATGTTGTTTATGAGACACCCGATATGTTCATTATAATTGAAGCATTATTTAAAAAATTTGTTTAAATTTAAACTCCATTGTATTTTTTGTTTTTGGAAGGACAAAATACTTTTTTTTTAAAGCATCATCGTAAAGCCAATATCCTGATGAAAAACACAATTTTCCAAAAAACACTCACAGTTGTTTGCCCAAACCCAGCCCATTTTGACAACTTTGTATTTTGTGGTGCTGCGGAAATTACCGATTATTTTTTCGATTAATTGTTAAACAAATTAAACGATTAAATTATTTGTTAACGATTAAACGACCCATCACTTACACTATATAAAAAATATTTATAAACTAAAATAGCGGCCGATAAATGATAAATTTCCCAACGATTATCCCAACATTTTGGTTTTAAACGATTGACTGACGGGAATGTTCAAAATGTTGATAAAGTTTGCCTACATGATTTTTACATGTCGCCTAATTATCAAACCAAATGAAAAGCGTATTAAACTAATTGCAGTAATGGAGTCTGACCCAGAGACAGAAAATGACGACAGCTCTTCTGATGAATTACCGCGTTACAAAATGGAGATGAAAGTTCCTGAATCCATTAACCTTCTACAATTGTGGAAACTTAATATCCGATAATGTCATTCCTTGCCAAGACAATTTTGTGCATACCAGTTACCTCAGTTCCATGTGAATGATTGTTCAGCTCGGCTGGTTATATTGTCAATTAGATCCGCTGTTCACTTGAACCAAATAATGTCAACACACTTGTCTTTTTGCGTAGTTGGTTAAAGATCACATACAAAGGAGACATTCAAGTGTTATTTAGATTTTCAACAAGAACGTTTAATAAATGTTACTTATGACATCATAAATTTAAATTTTTGGCTTTAATTGAAATTAACGATTAATTAGTGGTTAATTTTTCAAAATGTTAAAGGTTAGATTTAAATTAATCGCTAACAGCCATAGTATTTTGTTTATTAAATTTAAAAAAAACGGAATTATTTGATCGTGTTGGCTCGCCAATTTATTTGGTGAGTTATATCTCGTCTTTCAGAGAAAACATAATTCTATGACTAATGAGCATATTGAGTAGGTTTTTGTTTTCTTACTTCATGTAAGATGGCTTTTAAGTAAACAAATTTCTTTTAGTAAATGTGTTTAAAATTATTATTATATTTCAGAAAATATTAAGGAGACACAAGTTAGTCTATAAAGGTATTTTGGAGTCTTTTTATATAAATAAAAAGAGACATTTTACAAAATCGCAAACAAGTCTCAATAATTGACCAACTTATCTTTGACAGACGATGACACACATTTGCACGAGGTCTATAGGACATCTTGATGTGTCAATAAGACATCTAACGTTGTCTATAGGATCCCTAAATGTCCATAGGGCCCCTAACTGTGTCTATAGAACACCTAACTGTGTCTATATGAAACCTGTGTCTAAAAGAAAACGTATCGTGTCCATAGGAAACCAAAGCGTGTCTATTGAAAACCTAACGGACATTGATATTTGATAATTCTTACACCATAGACCATATCTATAGGTGGTTGGAAAAAGTCGCCTACGATAATAAAAAGTTAGATACTGCAGTGTTGGTCGAGTTTACCGAAGTGCCAAGTGTTTGAATCGCTGATCCCACGTTAACTTTAACGTTGCTGACAGATCCGTGACATGTGTTCCAACGTGTGTCTATGTTTCACTTCATTTCAATGATTCAACCAGAAAAAAACACTTTAAAAAAAAATGTATAAATAAAACTCTTCAATTTGTTTAGCTGAACTGTCTGTTCTGACATTCTGAGTGCCTCAAGGAAAATTTATAAACTTGTTTATTTGTGAACATTTTGAGCGTTCTTGAAAGAACAGAAATAATATCAGCTATTGTTGGAGAAAGTTGAGAGGAGTAGTTTCGCTTCCCTCCTCTATCACCCCCCACCTCCTTCAAAATTTTTCTTTTTAAAAAAAATGCGGCCAGTTAGGATAATGTTGATCGATAATCGTGACGCACATCACGTGCGGTGACGTAGCTATCCGGTAAATAAATAATTACTTGGGGTTTTGAAAATAAATTATTTTGATTGGCAGACATTCCCATTTAGATGTTTACACCATGAGACGAAGTGTTAATTTGAGTTATGTATTATATTAAAATGGCAATGAAAGAACTTCTTTGTATCTGTTATGTAACACGAAGATCCATTTAAGGCAAGTCATTTACAATTACAAGGCCAAGAGACGACGCCTCGTTAGTGAGTGGAGGGGGGGGATGTCAAGGGCATTAGAACGACTGTAGTCCTGTGGTGATGTAAGTGTAAGCTCATCTCAATGATTCATTACATACAGTGCTGAATTTACGTATTTGCTAAACAAGCTATAGCGTCGGGCCCCCGCCGTCTTGGGGGTCCACAGGATTTTTGTCCCGATATTTGGCACTGACATATAATATCTGGACTTTATATCTTAAAGGGCCCGGATATCTTAAATAGCTTAGGGGGGCCCCATCAAGTCTAAATCCGGTCATGATTATTGTATATGAGTGAATAAGGCTCCCGAGAGATATTGGCGATGGAAATGAACTTAAGAAATGGCATTCTCACCAAGGCATACTGGCTGTGGATTGCAGCCCAATAGGTTTTGTCGGTTAATGGTGGATATCTTTTCACAGAACATCCGGGTATCATTGGGAAAATTTCATTAAGATATAATCAAATATCTGGGTACTATGTTCAGACTTATCTAAAAAGATCGTTTTAACTCGTCGAAGATAAAATCTTGCTGAGAATTTTCTTATACCTTTACAGATTTGAAAACATATTTTTGATACTTGTATATTCATTATGAAAAGCGTTGTTTCAAGAAAACAACGTTTTATTATATATTAGGTGATGAGATTTTACACTTACGGTCTGAGAGAGAGTGTGTGAGAGAGTGTAGGTGAGTGTGGGTTAAATTGTTTCAAGAAAACAACGTTTTATTATATATTAGGTGATGAGATTTTACGCTTACGGTCTGAGAGAGAGTGTGTGAGAGAGTGTAGGTGAGTGTGGGTTAAATTGTTTCAAGAAAACAACGTTTTATTATATATTAGGTGATGAGATTTTACGCTTACGGTCTGAGAGAGAGTGTGTGAGAGAGTGTAGGTGAGTGTGGGTTAAATGTTTATGCTTCTCAGCTAAAGTTTTCATATTCAGAACCTTTTTTTTTGCAGGACCCCATATACATGAAGTTCCATATGTATTTATATAAATGTGTATCCATTCTTTCACTCTTATTTAGATCTATGTAATATCTCTCCCCTTTCACTCATTCTCTAGATCGTTCCCATTATTTATACGTTCCTTAAAGATGTGCCATCAATACTTCTAAGTACCCCAGATACCACGCAGTGAATGACGTGCCATCAATACTTCTAAGTACCCCAGATACCACGCAGTGAATGTCACCCAGTAAAGACCATCACGGTGGAACGATCACGTGAGATGACCGCCGCGTCACGGTGCCGCCACGCTCGACTGAGCACAGCATTGTGAGATCGTTGTGAGCAGAGTCAGAAGAAGACAGGGGGAGTGGGTGGTGGTTGGGGAGGGGGGTGAGGAGGGGTAGTTGTTTTAACTTGAGTGTTGGAGACTTAGCGATTATTTCATTATTTTTGTAAGCTGGAGCGGTAATGGTTGCCGTGAGCAACGCTGTATGTTGTTCATGACATAGACAGCGGTTGTTCGTAATGCTGCTGATGCCTGGGTCGTTGCAAGGTGAAGGGATTCGTCTATTTGGAAGCAGTTTATATCTATATAAATTAGTTTTGTAAAGAAGTGAAATGCCGGCTTTGGGTTAAGGCTAAGGTTAGAGAGAATTGAAATCAGAATCCATTTGCTTCAAATAATAATTCTGTAAAATATACGTTTGTACATTTATAGAAATATGTATGGGCACAGTAACATTTAGCCCGATGCATGATCCTATAAAAAAAAGTGAACGAAAAAAAAAGTTGCTCTTACGATTGAATAGAAATAATCTTATCAAACTGATAATATTCTAATTCTCCATCGAGAAAAATTCAAAGATATATAACAGCAAAATTCATAAAACATCAATATCTTACATTTTTTAAAATTTATTTTTCGGGAAGATTAGAATAAAATTCGTGATAAGATGATCAAGTTTTAATGGTGGAGTATTTTAAGCGTGTAGAGTGATACAAATATGATCTCAGCTAAGAAAGTTTCTATTGATACATAACTCAGTGGTCCTGACAGAACAATTACAAAATAATTCATTTTCATGACCAATACATCAGGCAAAATTATCGAAGTCCTACAATATCATTACAACATTGTCTCTCTCCCGTACCATTTATTAAAAAACAAATTTAATCACATATTTTTTTTTATTTAGTCATAAACATTCAGTAAATCCCCAACATTTAACACATTTTCAGTATTATTTTTTTAAATCTGAGACTAAGATGAGACCTCAAGAGACTTTTAAGTGAATTCTCCAGCACTGCCTGTAATTTTATGTAATTTTTTATCATACGCCAACTAGCAAGTATATCAGGGAGGATGCAACCCTCCTAACCCTCCTCTCATACACGTTCTACAGTTTCTCAATCCACGGGCATTACAGTTTTGCGCCTAGGCTCACGGGAAAAAAACAACATGCTTTGATTTTTTCAGATTGAGGGGAAAAAATTCATTGCTTCTTTGTAAAGAAGATGAAACGCGTAAATGATTTGGCGAGGATCAAAGAATGGAACTCGGTGGCCAGCCTCTGGTTATTTGAATAGGAGAAAACTATGGGGTGGGGGTGGGGGTGGGGGAGGAAACATGTTGTATTGATTAAAGTGTCCAACATCTGTTAATCCAATGGAACCGCAAGTTTGAGATAGTTACCGCAAGTTTGAGATAGTTACCGCACGTTTGAGATAGTTACCGCAAGTTTGAGATAGTTACCGCAAGTTTGAGATAGTTACCGCAAGTTTGAGATAGTTACCGCAAGTTTGAGATAGTCACAGCAAGTTTGAGATAGTTACCGCAAGTTTGAGATAGTTACCGCAAGTTTGAGATAGTTACCGCAAGTTTGATATAGTTACCGCAAGTTTGAGATAGTTACCGCAAATTTGAGATAGTTACCGCAAGTTTGAGATAGTTACCGCAAGTTTGAGAGAGTTACCTAAAGTTTGAGATATTTACCGCAAGTTTGAGATATTTACCGCAAGTTTGAGATAGTTTTGTTCCTACTCAATTTCTCCTGCCAACAGTTTTTGAAGCGTGTGCAGGTCTGTCACACAACTGGATGTGAGGTACGCGCAGACCCCCGATGTTCTCACGAGTTCTAAATGACCGAATAAATGAGTAAGTAGCCGAGAGTGGTCCGAGTTGTGTTCGTGCTCTGAGTGTGACCACTTGCGATAAATTAACTCCGCAACCGGAGAATGTAAAAACCGAGAAATACTAACAGACTCTCAAGATGAATCAAACGATTTGTTGCTGCACGAATCTAAACTGAATGATCGACTGTCTTGTTCTTTTGAGAAATGATCGAACTGTTGTTCTTTTGAGAAATGATCGAACTGTTGTTCTTTTGAGAAATGATCGAACTGTTCATCTTTATAGACACCAAGCTGGCTGGATTATGTTTATTTACTTGTTGAGGTTAACACTGACTACGTCATTTTTGGATCAAGTGGTGACTGCTATGATACCCAGCTCCACCGTGAATTAAGTCACGTGGCTGTAATAGATATAGCTGATTTTCCACGTGTTTCATACTAGGTCAAGTCATTCCATTCTCATACAATGTAAACACAACAACACGTCTCTCACAGTGGCAAACTACGTATCGTCACGGAATCTATTGACAATTTGACACCAGTCGAGGAACATACGAGAGGAAAACAAATTAAAACAAAACAGAAAAACAGATTTTGAACATTTGTAGTTTAAATGAAATTATTCTTTTAGTTTGGAAATCACAAATTTACACGTGATGTTCATGTGAGACATCAATTTGTCTATTGGTGAAATACATTTTTATATGTAAAATCATATTTTAAATGTGAAATCACATGTCTATGTGTGATATCAAATGTTTCTATGTGAATTCCTCTGTTGACGTGTAAAATCATTTAATTGCAAATGTGAAATCATGTAGTCTACACTTATCACTGTCCTGACGAAACACGAGCGATGGCGTTAAAGAAGGAGTGAGATGCCGATAGCAAATCTTTGAGATTAGTGGATACAATAAAAATTAAGATATAAACTATGTAATTGTTCGTCATCTATAGAAAGTTCAGGTAGTACTGGGAAAGTTAATGCGTTTTATAAGATGATAATTTATGGGTTATATTAAAAGTCTTTATTTCTATACCTTTTCATAGCCAAATGTAATGTTAAAAATCTTATTCACCAAGTACCTCTTTTAACACTACAAGAATAGTTGTAAGGTTGTGTGTGAATTAGATATAAGGGAAATATTCTAATGTCTAGATTTTTCGGAAGAAGGGGCAGTAACTCTACTTTCTTCTCTTCGTAGCAAAAATCGCGTAAGAGTTACCCTGTAAATACAAGTGCTGAAGTAAAATAAGAATATTTTTCAACCAACAGATTTGGCATTAAAATAATCGATGACTTCTATCAATTAACACAAAATAATCGATGACTTCTATCAATTAACACAAAATAATCGATGACTTCTATCAATTAACACAAAATAATCGACGACTTCTATCAATTAACACAAAATAATCGATGACTTCTATCAATTAACACAAAATAATCGATGACTTCTATCAATTAACACAAAATAATCGACGACTTCTATCAATTAACACAAAATAATCGATGACTTCTATCAATTAACACAAAATAATCGATGAATTCTATCACTTAACACAAAATAATCGATGACTTCCATCAATTAACACAAAATAATTGCAGGGGAAAGAATCGGGTATGAGAAATCAAGGTAAATGTGTTATAAGGCAGGGACGAGTAGGCCATCAGACATGTCGGGTAGACACACGTTGGGGGGGGGGAGTTCGGGAAGATGGACGCATTACGTAATTAGTTCGTAAGAAAGAACAGAACGATTTTTTTAAATGATCTCTCGGTGAATTGTCTAAATATCATCAGCATCGTTCTCTCTCTCCCTCCACCCCTCTCTCTCTCTTTCTTCCTTTCTCTATTTCTTTTCTCTCTCTCTCTCGTTACAAACTTATATAAATATATCTTTCTCCTATTGTCCCCCTCTCTATCTCTCTTTCTCTCCCTCTCTCAGTCCCCAATGTCCTCTATCTCCCATACCTGAACTGTTTCCTACCTTTCAGTAAATGTCTACCATTCTTCTCACCATGACCTCCTGCCTACAGGTTACTGCGGTGCATCGTGACTTTATGCCAACCATTTACCGCTAACTTTTCTGCGCTGTTTCCAACCGACTAAACGATGTCTGTTATGACCTATTGTCTACCATTTACCGCTAACTTTTCTGCGCTGTTTCCAACCGACTAAACGATGTCTGTTATGACCTATTGTCTACCATTTACCGCTAACTTTTCTGCGCTGTTTCCAACCGACTAAACGATGTCTGTTATGACCTATTGTCTACCATTTACCGCTAACTTTTCTGCGCTGTTTCCAACCGACTAAACGATGTCTGTTATGACCTATTGTCTACCATTTACCGCTAACTTTTCTGCGCTGTTTCCAACCGACTAAACGATGTCTGTTATGACCTATTGTCTACCATTTACCGCTAACTTTTCTGCGCTGTTTCCAACCGACTAAACGATGTCTGTTATGACCTATTGTCTACCATTTACCGCTAACTTTTCTGCGCTATTTCCAACCGACTAAACGATGTCTGTTATGACCTATTGTCTACCATTTACCGCTAACTTTTCTGCGCTATTTCCAACCGACTAAACGATGTCTGTTATGACCTATTGTCTGCCATTTACGTTTGGCTATCATTACTGGTTACTGCTGTCTTTCCTTGACTATTTACCAATAGTCACCAATGTCCTCCACGACCTATAGGTCCCTGCTGTCAATCGCCGACATTGGATTACCAGGCTGAGTCCATCTGTACATTATTTCTCCTACACCTCTACATTGTTTCTACAGTTACCTGTTGTCTTATAATACATTACATCCCGTGACCAACGTAGCGGCTAAGCTGCGCGGCTGAGGGGCCGCGTAGATATTCTGACCGATGCCGCCGCGCAGCAGTTTATAATTACCGCGCAGAAAATTTTTTAAAATATAGCACCAAAAAAAAAGATGCTGTGCAGCTTTGAAGGTGAGTTTACTTTGCTCGCGCACCAACGAACCTTAGAGGGTACATTGCCGGGACATAGCTCCAAGCAGTAAATATCATAATATGACCTATTGCGTCATATAATGTTACATCTCGTGACCTATCTCCGTATAGTAAATAACATAACAAGACATATTGCCTATTAGCATGTTGCACACCGTCACCTATTGCCCAGGAGTATGTTACGTCGTATGACAGCTGAACAAAAGCCGCTTTGCTTATTCTACTCCCCAAGTTGGGCAGAATTTATTGGATGGGTAACTGTTGCCGACTGACACTTCGTCGATAACATACCTGAGAGATGAGCCTGGCAGACATCTTGTCCTGCCCGAGACATGAGCCTGGCAGACATCTTGTCCTGCATGAGACATGAGCCTGGCAGACATCTTGTCCTGCCTGAGACATGAGCCTGGCAGACATCTTGTCCTGCCTGAGACATGAGCCTGGCAGACATCTTGTCCTGCCTGAGACATGAGCCTGGCAGACATCTTGTAGTGCCTGAGGCGTGAGCCTGGCAGACATCTTGTCCTGCCCATGAAATCTGAAGTTCACGTCATGACGTGTGTGACAATGACGTTTCAGGCAGAAGGTCTTTACAAAGCTTTGCTTTAATAAACGCGTCAGCCGCTTTAGCTTAATAAATAACGCCGTAAGTTATCCATGATGGTTTACATTGGTACTTGCTGCATCCACAGTTTACGTCATCCATCAGAGTCCGGGTGTCAAGGCTAAAGACAAAAACAACAAAAACATCATAGAGGACAACCAAAAATACTAATCCGAGGTCACCTTTCGATGAACACATGCTTCCAAGGTCGTACTCAAAGATCTTCATCCATAGAAACAATTTGCAGTCTCTTCTGATAATTGGCTAAAGTCTCCACTCAGCGCCAACACTCAAATAACACCATTAGATGTAATCAATTAATGTCCTCACTCAGTGTCGCCCCTTAAATGTCATAAGTCAAAAGTCATCTCTCAAATGTCACAACCTAATGAGTCTATTTAATGGCATCACTAAATGTCACCATTCCATGCCGGCACTTGATGACACCAATAAATGTCACTACCAATGTTCCCTCTAAGTTTTGTTGGTTCGTATACAAATTAATAAAAATATCTTGTGCAAAGTTGCACAACATCCCTTTTTATGCGATGTTTTAACAAAATTTGCTGCGCGGTAAACCTAATTTGCAGCGCGCCGTCGGTCATAATGTTTGCGTAGCCGCGTAGCTTATAGGGAACATTGGTCACTACCTTATATCACCACTAAATGTCACCATCTTATGTCACTATTTAATGTTACCATTAAATGTCACCACTTAATGTCACCTTTAAATGTCAACACCCTATTTCACCATTAAATGTCACCACTTAATGTCACCTTTAAATGTCAACACCCTATTTCACCATTAAATGTCACCACTTATTGCTACCCTTCAGTGTCACCAACACAAGGTTTGCAAACAAAGGTTTCAACTTTAAATCGTTTTTTTGCGCGTCTTAATTTTTATGTTTACTCCTCCACCCCATCCCACCCCCTATGGGAAGTCTTCTGTGCCTTCTACCAACAAGTAACAACTGCACATAAGACCGTGAGCGATGAGAGCTCAAGCCAGGATAATCCTAAATAGCAAAGGGGCTTAGGGCTAAGCGATGGACGGGGGAGAAACGGTGGTACGATTGGATGGGGGAAAAGGTGCAAAGGGGTGGGTGCAGGGGCGGGTGGGTGAAAAAGGTTGGAGGAGCGCACTTTGAGCAGATCGATAGAGCGAATGTTTTGTGAACAATTTGATAAGTGAAGCGTTGTCTCAGAGATGGAGACAGACATTTCAAGCGTTGTCTCGGAGATGGCGACAGACATTTCAAACGTTGTCTCAGAGATGGAGACAGACATTTCAAGCGTTGTCTCAGAGATGGCGACAGACATTTCAAGCGTTGTCTCGGAGATGGAGACAGACATTTCAAACGTTGTCTCAGAGATGGAGACAGACATTTCAAGCGTTGTCTCAGAGATGGCGACAGACATTTCAAGCGTTGTCTCGGAGATGGCGACAGACATTTCAAGCGTTGTCTCGGAGATGGCGACAGACATTTCAAGCGTTGTCTCGGAGATGGCGACAGACATTTCAAGCGTTGTCTCGGAGATGGCGACAGACATTTCAAGCGTTGTCTCGGAGATGGCGACAGACATTTCAAACGTTGTCTCAGAGATGGAGACAGACATTTCAAGCGTTGTCTCAGAGATGGAGACAGACATTTCAAGCGTTGTCTCAGAGATGGAGACAGACATTTCAAGCGTTGTCTCGGAGATGGCGACAGACATTTCAAACGTTGTCTCAGAGATGGAGACAGACATTTCAAGCGTTGTCTCAGAGATGGCGACAGACATTTCAAGCGTTGTCTCGGAGATGGAGACAGACATTTCAAACGTTGTCTCAGAGATGGAGACAGACATTTCAAGCGTTGTCTCAGAGATGGCGACAGACATTTCAAGCGTTGTCTCGGAGATGGCGACAGACATTTCAAGCGTTGTCTCGGAGATGGCGACAGACATTTCAAGCGTTGTCTCGGAGATGGCGACAGACATTTCAAGCGTTGTCTCGGAGATGGCGACAGACATTTCAAGCGTTGTCTCGGAGATGGCGACAGACATTTCAAACGTTGTCTCAGAGATGGAGACAGACATTTCAAGCGTTGTCTCAGAGATGGAGACAGACATTTCAAGCGTTGTCTCAGAGATGGAGACAGACATTTCAAGCGTTGTCTCAGAGATGGAGACAGACATTTCAAGCGTTGTCTCAGAGATGGAGACAGACATTTCAAGCGTTGTCTCGGAGATGGCGACAGACATTTCAAGCGTTGTCTCGGAGATGGCGACAGACATTTCAAACGTTGTCTCAGAGATGGAGACAGACATTTCAAGCGTTGTCTCAGAGATGGAGACAGACATTTCAAGCGTTGTCTCAGAGATGGAGACAGACATTTCAAGCGTTGTCTCAGAGATGGAGACAGACATTTCAAGCGTTGTCTCAGAGATGGAGACAGACATTTCAAGCGTTGTCTCAGAGATGGAGACAGACATTTCAAGCGTTGTCTCAGAGATGGAGACAGACATTTCAAGCGTTGTCTCAGAGATGGAGACAGACATTTCAAGCGTTGTCTCAGAGATGGAGACAGACATTTCAAGCGTTGTCTCAGAGATGGAGACAGACATTTCAAGCGTTGTCTCAGAGATGGAGACAGACATTTCAAGCGTTGTCTCAGAGATGGAGACAGACATTTCAAGCGTTGTCTCAGAGATGGAGACAGACATTTCAAGCGTTGTCTCAGAGATGGAGACAGACATTTCAAGCGTTGTCTCAGAGATGGAGACAGACATTTCAAGCGTTGTCTCAGAGATGGAGACAGACATTTCAAACGTTGTCTCGGAGATGGCGACAGACATTTCAAGCGTTGTCTCAGAGATGGAGACAGACATTTCAAGCGTTGTCTCAGAGATGGAGACAGACATTTCAAACGTTGTCTCGGAGATGGCGACAGACATTTCAAGCGTTGTCTCAGAGATGGAGACAGACATTTCAAACGTTGTCTCGGAGATGGCGACAGACATTTCAAGCGTTGTCTCAGAGATGGAGACAGACATTTCAAGCGTTGTCTCAGAGATGGAGACAGACATTTCAAGCGTTGTCTCAGAGATGGAGACAGACATTTCAAGCGTTGTCTCAGAGATGGAGACAGACATTTCAAGCGTTGTCTCAGAGATGGAGACAGACATTTCAAGCGTTGTCTCAGAGATGGAGACAGACATTTCAAGCGTTGTCTCAGAGATGGAGACAGACATTTCAAGCGTTGTCTCGGAGATGGCGACAGACATTTCAAGCGTTGTCTCGGAGATGGCGACAGTCATATTATTTTTTTCAAACGGCGTCTCAGAGATAGCGACAGACATTTCAAGCGTTGTCTCGGAGATGGCGACAGACATTTCAAGCGTTGTCTCGGAGATGGCGACAGTCATATTATTTTTTTCAAACGGCGTCTCAGAGATGGCGACAGACATTTCAAGCGTTGTCTCGGAGATGGCGACAGACATTTCAAGCGTTGTCTCGGAGATGGCGACAGTCATATTATTTTTTTCAAACGGCGTCTCAGAGATGGCGACAGACATTTCAAGCGTTGTCTCGGAGATGGCGACAGACATTTCAAGCGTTGTCTCGGAGGTGGCGACAGACATTTCAAGCGTTGTCTCGGAGGTGGCGACAGACATTTCAAGCGTTGTCTCGGAGGTGGCGACAGACATTTCAAGCGTTGTCTCGGAGATGGCGACAGACATTTCAAGCGTTGTCTCGGAGATGGCGACAGACATTTCAAGCGTTGTCTCGGAGATGGCGACAGACATTTCAAGCGTTGTCTCGGAGATGGCGACAGACATTTCAAGCGTTGTCTCGGAGATGGCGACAGACATTTCAAGCGTTGTCTCGGAGATGGCGACAGACATTTCAAGCGTTGTCTCGGAGATGGCGACAGACATTTCAAGCGTTGTCTCGGAGATGGCGACAGTCATATTATTTTTTTCAAACGGCGTCTCAGAGATGGCGACAGACATTTCAAGCGTTGTCTCGGAGATGGCGACAGACATTTCAAGCGTTGTCTCGGAGATGGCGACAGTCATATTATTTTTTCAAACGGCGTCTCAGAGATGGCGACAGACATTTCAAGCGTTGTCTCGGAGATGGCGACAGACATTTCAAGCGTTGTCTCGGAGATGGCGACAGTCATATTATTTTTTTCAAACGGCGTCTCAGAGATGGCGACAGACATTTCAAGCGTTGTCTCGGAGATGGCGACAGACATTTCAAGCGTTGTCTCGGAGATGGCGACAGTCATATTATTTTTTCAAACGGCGTCTCAGAGATGGCGACAGACATTTCAAGCGTTGTCTCGGAGATGGCGACAGACATTTCAAACGGCGTCTCGGAGATGGCGACAGTTATATTATTTTTTTCAAACGGCGTCTCAGAGATGGCGACAGACATTTCAAACGGCGTCTCGGAGATGGCGACAGACAATTCAAACGGTGTCTCGGAGATGGCGACAGACATTTCAAACGGTGTCTCGGAGATGGCGACAGACATTTCAAGCGGTGTCTCGGAGATGGCGACAGACATTTCAAGCGTTGTCTCGGAGATGGCGACAGACATTTCAAACGGTGTCTCGGAGATGGCGACAGACATTTCAAGCGGTGTCACGGAGATGGCGACAGACATTTCAAGCGGTGTCTCGGAGATGGCGACAGATATTTCAAACTGTGACTCGGAGATGGCGACAGACATTTCAAAGCGTTGTCTCGGAGATGGCGACAGACATTTCAAGCGGTGTCACGGAGATGGCGACAGACATTTCAAGCGGTGTCTCGGAGATGGCGACAGATATTTCAAAGCGTGTCTCGGAGATGGCGACAGACATTTCAAGCGTTGTCTCGGAGATTGCGACAGACATTTCAAGCGTTGTCTCGGAGGTGGCGACAGACATTTCAAGCGTTGTCTCGGAGGTGGCGACAGACATTTCAAGCGTTGTCTCGGAGGTGGCGACAGACATTTCAAGCGTTGTCTCGGAGGTGGCGACAGACATTTCAAGCGTTGTCTCGGAGGTGGCGACAGACATTTCAAGCGTTGTCTCGGAGGTGGCGACAGACATTTCAAGCGTTGTCTCGGAGATGGCGACAGACATTTCAAGCGTTGTCTCGGAGATGGCGACAGACATTTCAAGCGTTGTCTCGGAGGTGGCGACAGACATTTCAAGCGTTGTCTCGGAGATGGCGACAGACATTTCAAGCGTTGTCTCGGAGATGGCGACAG
Source organism: Ampullaceana balthica (assembly GCA_944989445.1). NCBI lineage: Eukaryota > Metazoa > Mollusca > Gastropoda > Lymnaeidae > Ampullaceana > Ampullaceana balthica. The sequence continues at coordinate 119,355 of CALYLW010000987.1, forward strand.
ACATTTCAAGCGTTGTCTCGGAGATGGCGACAGACATTTCAAGCGTTGTCTCGGAGATGGCGACAGACATTTCAAGCGTTGTCTCGGAGGTGGCGACAGACATTTCAAGCGTTGTCTCGGAGATGGCGACAGACATTTCAAGCGTTGTCTCGGAGATGGCGACAGACATTTCAAGCGTTGTCTCGGAGATGGCGACAGACATTTCAAGCGTTGTCTCGGAGATGGCGACAGTCATATTATTTTTTCAAAGCGTTGTCTCAGAGATGGCGACAGACATTTCAAGCGTTGTCTCGGAGATGGCGACAGACATTTCAAGCGTTGTCTCGGAGATGGCGACAGTCATATATTTTTTCAAACGGCGTCTCAGAGATGGCGACAGACATTTCAAGCGTTGTCTCGGAGGTGGCGACAGACATTTCAAGCGTTGTCTCGGAGGTGGCGACAGACATTTCAAGCGTTGTCTCGGAGGTGGCGACAGACATTTCAAGCGTTGTCTCGGAGATGGCGACAGACATTTCAAGCGTTGTCTCGGAGATGGCGACAGCATTTCATTTTTTCAAACGGCGTCTCGGAGATGGCGACAGACATTTCAAGCGTTGTCTCGGAGATGGCGACAGACATTTCAAACGGCGTCTCGGAGATGGCGACAGTTATATTATTTTTTCAAACGGCGTCTCGGAGATGGCGACAGACATTTCAAAGCGTTGTCTCGGAGGTGGCGACAGACATTTCAAAGCGTTGTCTCGGAGATGGCGACAGACATTTCAAGCGTTGTCTCGGAGGTGGCGACAGACATTTCAAGCGTTGTCTCGGAGATGGCGACAGACATTTCAAGCGTTGTCTCGGAGGTGGCGACAGACATTTCAAGCGTTGTCTCGGAGGTGGCGACAGACATTTCAAGCGTTGTCTCGGAGGTGGCGACAGACATTTCAAGCGTTGTCTCGGAGGTGGCGACAGACATTTCAAGCGTTGTCTCGGAGGTGGCGACAGACATTTCAAGCGTTGTCTCGGAGGTGGCGACAGACATTTCAAGCGTTGTCTCGGAGGTGGCGACAGACATTTCAAGCGTTGTCTCGGAGGTGGCGACAGACATTTCAAGCGTTGTCTCGGAGGTGGCGACAGACATTTCAAGCGTTGTCTCGGAGGTGGCGACAGACATTTCAAGCGTTGTCTCGGAGGTGGCGACAGACATTTCAAGCGTTGTCTCGGAGGTGGCGACAGACATTTCAAGCGTTGTCTCGGAGATGGCGACAGACATTTCAAGCGTTGTCTCGGAGGTGGCGACAGACATTTCAAGCGTTGTCTCGGAGGTGGCGACAGACATTTCAAGCGTTGTCTCGGAGGTGGCGACAGACATTTCAAGCGTTGTCTCGGAGGTGGCGACAGACATTTCAAGCGTTGTCTCGGAGATGGCGACAGACATTTCAAGCGTTGTCTCGGAGGTGGCGACAGACATTTCAAGCGTTGTCTCGGAGATGGCGACAGACATTTCAAGCGTTGTCTCGGAGATGGCGACAGACATTTCAAGCGTTGTCTCGGAGGTGGCGACAGACATTTCAAGCGTTGTCTCGGAGATGGCGACAGACATTTCAAGCGTTGTCTCGGAGATGGCGACAGACATTTCAAGCGTTGTCTCGGAGGTGGCGACAGACATTTCAAGCGTTGTCTCGGAGGTGGCGACAGACATTTCAAGCGTTGTCTCGGAGGTGGCGACAGACATTTCAAGCGTTGTCTCGGAGGTGGCGACAGACATTTCAAGCGTTGTCTCGGAGGTGGCGACAGACATTTCAAGCGTTGTCTCGGAGGTGGCGACAGACATTTCAAGCGTTGTCTCGGAGGTGGCGACAGACATTTCAAGCGTTGTCTCGGAGGTGGCGACAGACATTTCAAGCGTTGTCTCGGAGGTGGCGACAGACATTTCAAGCGTTGTCTCGGAGGTGGCGACAGACATTTCAAGCGTTGTCTCGGAGGTGGCGACAGACATTTCAAGCGTTGTCTCGGAGATGGCGACAGACATTTCAAGCGTTGTCTCGGAGGTGGCGACAGACATTTCAAGCGTTGTCTCGGAGGTGGCGACAGACATTTCAAGCGTTGTCTCGGAGGTGGCGACAGACATTTCAAGCGTTGTCTCGGAGGTGGCGACAGACATTTCAAGCGTTGTCTCGGAGGTGGCGACAGACATTTCAAGCGTTGTCTCGGAGGTGGCGACAGACATTTCAAGCGTTGTCTCGGAGGTGGCGACAGACATTTCAAGCGTTGTCTCGGAGGTGGCGACAGACATTTCAAGCGTTGTCTCGGAGGTGGCGACAGACATTTCAAGCGTTGTCTCGGAGGTGGCGACAGACATTTCAAGCGTTGTCTCGGAGGTGGCGACAGACATTTCAAGCGTTGTCTCGGAGGTGGCGACAGACATTTCAAGCGTTGTCTCGGAGGTGGCGACAGACATTTCAAGCGTTGTCTCGGAGGTGGCGACAGACATTTCAAGCGTTGTCTCGGAGGTGGCGACAGACATTTCAAGCGTTGTCTCGGAGGTGGCGACAGACATTTCAAGCGTTGTCTCGGAGGTGGCGACAGACATTTCAAGCGTTGTCTCGGAGGTGGCGACAGACATTTCAAGCGTTGTCTCGGAGGTGGCGACAGACATTTCAAGCGTTGTCTCGGAGGTGGCGACAGACATTTCAAGCGTTGTCTCGGAGGTGGCGACAGACATTTCAAGCGTTGTCTCGGAGGTGGCGACAGACATTTCAAGCGTTGTCTCGGAGGTGGCGACAGACATTTCAAGCGTTGTCTCGGAGGTGGCGACAGACATTTCAAGCGTTGTCTCGGAGGTGGCGACAGACATTTCAAGCGTTGTCTCGGAGGTGGCGACAGACATTTCAAGCGTTGTCTCGGAGGTGGCGACAGACATTTCAAGCGTTGTCTCGGAGGTGGCGACAGACATTTCAAGCGTTGTCTCGGAGGTGGCGACAGACATTTCAAGCGTTGTCTCGGAGGTGGCGACAGACATTTCAAGCGTTGTCTCGGAGATGGCGACAGACATTATTTCAAGCGTTGTCTCGGAGATGGCGACAGACATTTCAAGCGTTGTCTCGGAGGTGGCGACAGACATTTCAAGCGTTGTCTCGGAGATGGCGACAGACATTTCAAGCGTTGTCTCGGAGATGGCGACAGACATTTCAAGCGTTGTCTCGGAGGTGGCGACAGACATTTCAAGCGTTGTCTCGGAGATGGCGACAGACATTTCAAGCGTTGTCTCGGAGATGGCGACAGACATTTCAAGCGTTGTCTCGGAGGTGGCGACAGACATTTCAAGCGTTGTCTCGGAGATGGCGACAGACATTTCAAGCGTTGTCTCGGAGGTGGCGACAGACATTTCAAGCGTTGTCTCGGAGGTGGCGACAGACATTTCAAGCGTTGTCTCGGAGATGGCGACAGACATTTCAAGCGTTGTCTCGGAGATGGCGACAGACATTTCAAGCGTTGTCTCGGAGATGGCGACAGACATTTCAAGCGTTGTCTCGGAGATGGCGACAGACATTTCAAGCGTTGTCTCGGAGATGGCGACAGACATTTCAAACGTGTCTCGGAGATGGCGACAGACATTTCAAGCGTTGTCTCGGAGATTGGCGACAGACATTTCAAGCGTTGTCTCGGAGGTGGCGACAGACATTTCAAGCGTTGTCTCGGAGGTGGCGACAGACATTTCAAGCGTTGTCTCGGAGGTGGCGACAGACATTTCAAGCGTTGTCTCGGAGGTGGCGACAGACATTTCAAGCGTTGTCTCGGAGGTGGCGACAGACATTTCAAGCGTTGTCTCGGAGATGGCGACAGACATTTCAAGCGTTGTCTCGGAGATGGCGACAGACATTTCAAGCGTTGTCTCGGAGATGGCGACAGACATTTCAAGCGTTGTCTCGGAGATGGCGACAGACATTTCAAGCGTTGTCTCGGAGGTGGCGACAGACATTTCAAGCGTTGTCTCGGAGGTGGCGACAGACATTTCAAGCGTTGTCTCGGAGGTGGCGACAGACATTTCAAGCGTTGTCTCGGAGGTGGCGACAGACATTTCAAGCGTTGTCTCGGAGGTGGCGACAGACATTTCAAGCGTTGTCTCGGAGATGGCGACAGACATTTCAAGCGTTGTCTCGGAGATGGCGACAGACATTTCAAGCGTTGTCTCGGAGATGGCGACAGACATTTCAAGCGTTGTCTCGGAGATGGCGACAGACATTTCAAGCGTTGTCTCGGAGATGGCGACAGACATTTCAAGCGTTGTCTCGGAGATGGCGACAGACATTTCAAACGGCGTCTCGGAGATGGCGACAGTCATTATTTTTTTCAAACGGCGTCTCAGAGATGGCGACAGACATTTCAAGCGTTGTCTCGGAGATGGCGACAGACATTTCAAGCGTTGTCTCGGAGATGGCGACAGACATTTCAAGCGTTGTCTCGGAGATGGCGACAGACATTTCAAACGTTGTCTCGGAGATGGCGACAGACATTTCAAAGCGTTGTCTCGGAGATGGCGACAGACATTTCAAGCGTTGTCTCGGAGATGGCGACAGACATTTCAAGCGTTGTCTCGGAGATGGCGACAGACATTTCAAAGCGTTGTCTCGGAGATGGCGACAGACATTTCAAGCGTTGTCTCGGAGATGGCGACAGACATTTCAAGCGTTGTCTCGGAGATGGCGACAGACATTTCAAGCGTTGTCTCGGAGATGGCGACAGACATTTCAAGCGTTGTCTCGGAGATGGCGACAGACATTTCAAACGTTGTCTCGGAGATGGCGACAGACATTTCAAACGTTGTCTCGGAGATGGCGACAGACATTTCAAGCGTTGTCTCGGAGATGGCGACAGACATTTCAAACGTTGTCTCGGAGATGGCGACAGACATTTCAAACGTTGTCTCGGAGATGGCGACAGACATTTCAAACGGTGTCTCGGAGATGGCGACAGACATTTCAAACGTTGTCTCGGAGATGGCGACAGACATTTCAAGCGTTGTCTCGGAGATGGCGACAGACATTTCAAACGGTGTCTCGGAGATGGCGACAGACATTTCAAGCGTTGTCTCGGAGATGGCGACAGACATTTCAAACGTTGTCTCGGAGATGGCGACAGACATTTCAAACGTTGTCTCGGAGATGGCGACAGACATTTCAAACGGCGTCTCGGAGATGGCGACAGACATTTCAAGCGTTGTCTCGGAGATGGCGACAGACATTTCAAGCGTTGTCTCGGAGATGGCGACAGACATTTCAAGCGTTGTCTCGGAGATGGCGACAGACATTTCAAACGTTGTCTCGGAGATGGCGACAGACATTTCAAACGTTGTCTCGGAGGTGGCGACAGACATTTCAAACGGCGTCTCGGAGATGGCGACAGACATTTCAAACGTTGTCTCGGAGATGGCGACAGACATTTCAAACGTTGTCTCGGAGGTGGCGACAGACATTTCAAACGGCGTCTCGGAGATGGCGACAGACATTTCAAGCGTTGTCTCGGAGGTGGCGACAGACATTTCAAGCGTTGTCTCGGAGGTGGCGACAGACATTTCAAGCGTTGTCTCAGAGATGGAGACAGACATTTCAAACGTTGTCTCAGAGATGGAGACAGACATTTCAAACGTTGTCTCAGAGATGGAGACAGACATTTCAAACGTTGTCTCAGAGATGGAGACAGACATTTCAAACGTTGTCTCAGAGATGGAGACAGACATTTCAAACGTTGTCTCAGAGATGGAGACAGACATTTCAAACGTTGTCTCAGAGATGGAGACAGACATTTCAAACGTTGTCTCAGAGATGGAGACAGACATTTCAAACGTTGTCTCAGAGATGGAGACAGACATTTCAAACGTTGTCTCAGAGATGGAGACAGACATTTCAAACGTTGTCTCAGAGATGGAGACAGACATTTCAAGCGTTGTCTCAGAGATGGAGACAGACATTTCAAACGTTGTCTCTGAGATGGCGACAGACATTTCAAGCGTTGTCTCAGAGATGGAGACAGACATTTCAAACGTTGTCTCTGAGATGGCGACAGACATTTCAAGCGTTGTCTCAGAGATGGAGACAGACATTTCAAACGTTGTCTCGGAGATGGCGACAGACATTTCAAGCGTTGTCTCAGAGATGGAGACAGACATTTCAAACGTTATCTCGGAGATGGCGACAGACATTTCAAGCGTTGTCTCAGAGATGGAGACAGACATTTCAAACGTTGTCTCGGAGATGGCGACAGACATTTCACACGGTGTCTCAGAGATGGCGACAGACATTTCAAACGGCGTCTCAGAGATGGCGACAGACATTTCAAACGGCGTCTCGGAGATCGTGACAGACAATTCAAACGGTGTCTCGGAGATGGCGACAGACATTTCAAACGGTGTCTCGGAGATGGCGACAGACATTTCAAACGGTGTCTCGGAGATGGCGACAGACATTTCAAACGGTTTCTCGGAGATGCAGAGAGACATTTCAAACGGTGTCTCGGAGATGGCGACAGACATTTCAAACGGTGTCTCGGAGATGGCGACAGACATTTCAAACGGTGTCTCGGAGATGGCGACAGACATTTCAAACTGTGACTCGGAGATGGCGACAGACATTTCAAACGGTGTCTCGGAGATGGCGACAGACATTTCAAGCGGTGTCTCAGAGATGGCGACAGACATTTCAAACGGCGTCTCAGAGATGGCGACAGACATTTCAAACGGCGTCTCGGAGATCGTGACAGACAATTCAAACGGTGTCTCGGAGATGGCGACAGACATTTCAAACGGTGTCTCGGAGATGGCGACAGACATTTCAAACGGTGTCTCGGAGATGGCGACAGACATTTCAAACGGTTTCTCGGAGATGCAGAGAGACATTTCAAACGGTGTCTCGGAGATGGCGACAGACATTTCAAACGGTGTCTCGGAGATGGCGACAGACATTTCAAACGGTGTCTCGGAGATGGCGACAGACATTTCAAACTGTGACTCGGAGATGGCGACAGACATTTCAAACGGTGTCTCGGAGATGGCGACAGACATTTCAAGCGGTGTCTCAGAGATTGCGACAGACATTTCAAACGGCGTCTCAGAGATGGCGACAGACATTTCAAACGGCGTCTCGGAGATCGTGACAGACAATTCAAACGGTGTCTCGGAGATGGCGACAGACATTTCAAACGGTGTCTCGGAGATGGCGACAGACATTTCAAACGGTGTCTCGGAGATGGCGACAGACATTTCAAACGGTTTCTCGGAGATGCAGAGAGACATTTCAAACGGTGTCTCGGAGATGGCGACAGACATTTCAAACGGTGTCTCGGAGATGGCGACAGACATTTCAAACGGTGTCTCGGAGATGGCGACAGACATTTCAAACTGTGACTCGGAGATGGCGACAGACATTTCAAACGGTGTCTCGGAGATGGCGACAGACATTTCAAGCGGTGTCTCGGAGCTGGCGACAGACATTTCAAGCGTTGTCTCAGAGATGGCGACAGACATTTCAAACTGTGTCTCGGAGATGGCGACAGACATTTCAAACTGTGTCTCGGAGATGGCGACAGACATTTCAAACTGTGACTCGGAGATGGCGACAGACATTTCAAACGGTGTCTCGGAGATGGCAACAGACATTTCAAGCGGTGTCTCGGAGATGGCGACACACATTTCAAACTGTGACTCGGAGATGGCGACAAACATTTCAAGCGGTGTCTCAGAGATTGCGACAGACATTTCAAGCGTTGTCTCAGAGATGGCGACAGACATTTCAGGCAAAACGTGTTCAATCCTTAGTGTTTTTGTATGACGATTGTCTGGGCTTTACGCGTGTGTCTTTGTGTGGGTGAGTGAGAGAGTGCGTGCGCGCGAGTGTGTGTGGACCTGTCTTGTGTATGATTTTTTCATGCTGTGAGGGTAAATGAGCGTGTGATTTCTGCTAGAGTGTTTGACCGTGTTCAGGTGTATATGTGTGAATGTGTATTTTGCCCGAGCAATTGTTGATGTGCGAGTGTAATTTTGTGTATTTGTGGTGGGGGGGTGCTACTGTGATTATCTTATCTTATCTTATCTTATCTGTTACAGACGCTCCTTCTCTACAGAAGATTATTGATTGCATGGGTAGGTAAGCGCATATGTGTGGTTGGGGCTATCAGCCCACGATGTGGTACGAGTGTGTGAGCGCGTCCACCGCGGCCCGCGGCGTGCGAATGTGTGCACGTGAGCGTGCCGGGTGCTTAGTGGCCCTGGTGTTGTGGTAGTGTGGAGCGTGGAGGAGGCCGGCAATTACCGAACGTGTGAAATATGCGCGTCACTCCACACTTAACATCACAAACTTAACTCTTTGCTCCCGACAACACCAGTTACCAACCCTACCCGCCCGTGCTTTGCCGACACAACAATTCCTGTACAGCGCCCGCCCCCCACCCCCCACACCGCCCGCCCCCCACCCCCACACCGCCCAATCCGTAATACCCACGAGAGAGAGAGCGATGTCGTGAAGATGATTCGAGCTACTCGGTTACAGGGCGAGTGCGTCACTGTGAAGCATGGGGTGAGGTGGGTGGGGGACGGGGTTAGCAAGTGCACAATTAAAATACCGACTTGAGCGTTGAATATTTGATATGAGACAGTCAAGCTTGGTCATCAGGTACAAATACAGAATATTTGATATGAGACAGTCAAGCTGGGTCATCAGGTACACATACAGAATTAAAAACAACTGCCGGTGTTTGATTATTCGTTAGTGATGTCTATGTCCGTTTTCGAAATGCTGAAAGGTATTGCTATGATTCATATAATTTAAATTAGGCGGATATGATCTGCATGGGCTGTTCACTGTTGCACCATTGATTAACGATGGTGATCTGCATGGGCTGTTCACTGTTGCACCATTGATTAACGATGATGATGTGCATGGGCTGTTCACTGTTGCACCATTGATTAACGATTATGATCTGCATGGGCTGTTCACTGTTGCACCATTGATTAATGATGATGATCTGCATGGGCTGTTCACTGTTGCACCATTGATTAACGATGATGATCTGCATGGGCTGTTCACTGTTGCACCATTGATTTGCGGATATGATCTGCATGGGCTGTTGCACAATTGATTAACGATGATGATCTGCATGGGCTGTTCACTGTTGCACCATTGATTAACGATGATGATCTGATCTATGTCAACGTAGAATTGAACATTTCTCCTCAGCAATAACCATGTAAGTGTCTGCTTCCCTTCCTCCTTCCACAAAACTTGTGATGGTTTGTGTGTGTGTGTGTGGTTTGAGGACCCCATGCATGATTGGTTAAGGAGTAAGACACCCGTGACCAGCGGCCTGTTAAAAAATGTTGAAACGGTGCCGAGGTCTTCATCATTGCTCAAACTGGTATCTGGACAAGCGGTAGTCGTTTTCCAGCTGCTTTTTTAGAAAATAAAATTATCATTTGTTTCTTAGAGAAACTTGTTCGTTCTTGCCCCAAATATAAAACAAAAAACTGTTGCTTCATCAATAAAAAATGTACTTATAGTTTTTTTTGTTAAAGAGTTTTGTTCAATTAATATTTGCGTCCTTTCTGGTGACAGTGGTGACAGCACCCTACCTTTTCTTTACTTATCTGCTTTTCTTCAGAATTTCGCGAGTCGTTGGGTTTTGATTTGCTGCTTCTTTAAATCTAATCTCGTATTCTGTAAGCTTGAGATTAGTTTCCTAAATCTTCGACCAACACCTGGGCTGGGCAGTGCCATACAACAAATAGCCTGAGAGTAGGACTCTCTCGCTGCCATAGACTTTTCGGCGATTTCCAGCGCGGGGAATGAACTCAACACTTGCACCAATGTTTCAGAGGCCAGTCTGCAATGCAGGCAATTCGAATCCCGTTTGTGGTCTCGCCCGTTTAAGTTAAGAGTGGGCGTGGCAGTGCTCTGCTCTATAAGAATGACACACATTGGTGATTCGATGCCATGTTGTTGTTTTTTTAATTCCGATTATTATTTTTATTTTAAAATATGTTTTACAAGTAAAGTAGCACACGAGCGATAGTTCGCTGCGTCCCCCACCCACACCAAGGAAAAATGAATAAATAAGACTGCAAGGAAGAAACAAAGGGACATGTGACATAAGAAGAGCCAACAAGAACAAAGCGGTCGGTCAGTGCTACCTGAAAAAGATGAAGACTTGCTCATTCGACCGAAAAGTAAAGAGCTCAAAAGGGACAAACTCCATCTCCAAGAGAAGGTCAGCGTTAATCGACAGCACAAAGTAGCGCACAGCAAGCCACACATGCAGTCACGTGATATGCTCAATTTATCATACGCGAGTGGCTGCTATCATTTTTGTAAAATTTTCACTTCAAATTGTAGAACATTCTCGCTATCAAAAATCTAAGACTTGAAATGAGTGAGTCGTATACAATGAACTGCTAAAGAGCTACAAAGAGAAAGGTACAATAAGATGAATACAATCAGAGAGCTTTAGCAAAGTACCACTATCAAAAAGCCAAAATCAATCAGCAACAACTGACGATTGAAAATCAATAAGCTACAACGAAGAAGAGCTATACTGACAGAGCTACAATCAAATATGTACAATCGTAGAGCTACAATCAGCGCGAATTAAGAAGCCACAATCCATTAGACACAGTCAACAAGCTTCAATAACACAAACTAACGAAAAACAAATATCTATACTGAATTAGCTATAATCCATAGGATACCATAAACGAGCAACACTCTTGGAGCTTCAATCGCAGTATTAGAGGCGTGCCTCTGGATGTAATAAAAGTCAGGCCAACAAATTACTCGCTGTTAGAGGCAGCGTGCCTCTGGATGTAATAAGTCAGGCCAACAATATACTCGCTGTTAGAGGCAGCGTGTTTCTGGATGTAATAAAAGTCAGGTCAACGAATTACTCGCTGTTAGAGGGAGCGTGCCTCTGGATGTAATAAAAGTCAGGTCAACGAATTACTCGCTGTTAGAGACAGCGTGCCTCTGGATGTAATAAAAGTCAGGTCAACGAATTACTCGCTGTTAGAGACAGCGTGCCTCTGGATGTAATAAAAGTCAGGTCAACGAATTACTCGCTGCTAGAGGCAGCGTGCCTCTGGATGTAATAAAAGGTCAACGAATTACTCGCTGTTAGAGACAGCGTGCCTCTGGATGTAATAAAAGGTCAACGAATTACTCGCTGTTAGAGACAGCGTGCCTCTGGATGTAATAAAAGTCATGCCAACAAATTACTCGCTGTTAGAGGCAGCGTGCCTCTGGATGTAATAGAAGTCAGGCCAATTAATTACTCGCTGTTCACAGACGCTGTAATCGTCGTGTTTGATTCTTGTTACAGATGGTGTTATCAGGTGTTTACAACCCACGAGGAATGCCACCGCCGCTCCTTGCAGCCCCCTTTGCTTGACCTGGTAAATATCGGCAAATAGCGGCCGTGTACTTTATTAGCTAATGAAACGGGTGGTATTTAACGCGGCGCAGGGTGACGACAACAAGGTAGTGGTGACGTAATGCGTCGGAGAAAGTTAGCGGGAGACAACTGGAGTCAATATGAGATACTTGCAGTAGACAGGAAACGTGTGATGCTATATGTTCCTAAATATCTAAACACATATTGGAATTGTCTTTATGAAATAAGTGAGGAAACATAAGTCTGTTCATTATATGACATTAGTTGATGTTAGAATAACTGGTGAGGTCTACATAGAACTGGTGAGGTTAACTTGGGACTAGGTATGTTTAAATAGCAATCGTGAAAAACCATTGGAGTGGGTCTTTACGGATCTAATGAGGAAACAGGTCACGTGATATCTATTTTTAAAAAAAAGCGTGTTAATAACATGCTGCCTTCATGCTGACCCTCTGAAGACCCTCCGTACATCCCGTGATGTCATTTTATGGTAGGCAATACATCCAGTGATGTCATTTTATGGTAGGCAATACATCGAGTGATGTCATTTTACGGTAGGTAATACATCCAGTGATGTCATTTTATGGTAGGAAATACATCCAGTGATATCTTTTATGGTAGGCAATACATTCAGTGATGTCAGTTTTTCAAGGAGGCAGTATTTAGTGTAGTGGCTCCTGAGCGGGACAATATATTTCATAGCACCGCAGCGTGATATAACGGACGTCCAAAGACAGAAAAAGGACTGACACATAATACCAACATATTCCTGACACATAATACCAACATATCCCTGACACATAATACCAACATATCCCTGACACATAATACCAACATATCCCTGACACATAATACCAACATATCCCTGACACATAATACCAACATATCCCTGACACTTAATACCAACATATCCCTGACACATAATACCAACATATCCCTGACACTTAATACCAACATATCCCTGACACTTAATACCAACATATCCCTGACACTTAATACAAAATATCCCTGACACATAATACCAACATATCCAGGATATAATATCCCTCACACACGATAACAACACATCCATAAGACACAATAACACATCCCTGAAACGTGGTGGCAACACAAAACACATTAGTATAAAATTTTAAAAGCCCATTAAGAATATAACATGTCTGAAACCCTAAATGTATTGGAGGATTTAGGTAAAATTTGAAATTCCAGAATAATCTTAAAATTACATGGCAAAGTTCTTATTTGGCGAATAAAAGTCTACAATCAAAATTAGTGTATTTCTGAATCTTAAATACACCCTAGAACATAATTAGTCTTTGAAAATCCCTAGCAAGTTTTATTTTTATTAATGCTGCATTATGATTAGCAGTCCACTTCCAATCTTGAGCTCGTTTACATAGTGCTGCATTAAAAATTGAATGTTGCGGAGAAAGCCGTAAATGTGTGCGTTCTTTGAGTTTATTAGTTCTTGAGGATGGTATATGACTGCCGTAATTAATACACAATAACATCTCTGATACACAGTATTACGAACGGACCTTCTTATACATACACACGCATTCATCTTACACATACACACGCATTCATCTTACACATACACACGCATTCATCTTACAAATACACACGTATTCATCTTACACATACACAAGCATTCATCTTACACTTACACACGTATTCATCTTACACATACACAAGCATTCATCTTACACTTACACACGTATTCATCTTACACAATAGACACTCATCCACCGTGAACAATACCAAACATCCATCATAAATAATATCCATGCACACATCAATCGTAAACAACACATATCTTTCATACTTATATCCACACATCCATTATACTAAATATCCACACATATTGTAAACAATAACACATATCCATTATAAACAATATTCACACATCCATCGTAAACAATATTCACACATCACTCCTACATAACGTGAACATATTCATTACACTCAAAACTCTAAATTATCCACATAGGAAAAAGTCTATTGTTTCTCAAATTACCACTTGATGGACACACATAGCGAGTCCACTCACCATTGTCTTGAACTTGAAACAAGTAACATACTTCAATATTTTACCACACACTTTTCTTAACATAAAACTCATAGAGAAATACTCACCGGTCAGTTACAATGTGCTAGGAACAGCTGACCTACTTGTCATCCATGTGGGTGAGCAAAATCGATCAGTCCCTCCCCTACCCCCACTGCTGCCACTTGTCAAGGCACAGGATCCACTCCAGTAAGAATCAACAACAGCTGTTCCCTCGCATTGTCCACTCTATCGGATACTAACCACTAAACAGCGGGCAACAGTTCATGGCTGAGCTCATAGAGAGGTTTGATAAAAAAACAACAACGAAGAGTCTGATCACGTGATGTCAACAAAGCCCGTACCTGGAAGCTTGAGTCTAGGCGCGAGCACTGCATGAGCAAACACACACACGCACGCACGGGCTTAGAGCTGACACAGGCGTGCGACACGACGAATGGTTTTCATTGAGCTCTGGCAGGGGACGTCATCCAGCACTGTCTCCGATTCCAAGAAGACGGGTGCCGTGGGTGTCGTGGGTGCCGTGGGTGCCGTGGGTGCCGTGGGTGCCGTGGGTGCCGTGGGTGCCGTGGGTGCCGTGGGTGCCGTGGGTGCCGTGGGTGCCGTGGGTGTCGTGGGTGTCGTGGGTGCCGTGGGTGTCGTGGGTGCCGTGGGTGCCGTGGGTGTCGTGGGTGTCGTGGGTGCCGTGGGTGCCGTGGGTGCCGTGGGTGCCGTGGGTGCCGTGGGTGCCGTGGGTGCCGTGGGTGCCGTGGGTGCCGTGGGTGCCGTGGGTGCCGTGGGCGCCGTGGGTGCCTCGGCCTCGACTGCTAAGATTCACTACACGAAAGTTACTGTGTTTAAATGTTCAAACGGTCGTTTAGGTTTTTTTTTAAAGCTTCAAAGCAAGACGAGTAGGGTGCCCAATTGTTCCGATGCATGGAATAAGAGAATAAACACTTAAGTACTGAAGTTTCAGTTGTTTTTTTACAAGTCATAAGGGGGCCGTCCATAAAGTACGTCACGCTATATTTGACTATTTTTACCCCCCTCCCCCCCTGTCACAAATCTTGGAAACCACCTGCCCCCCCCCCTTTAAAGTACGTCACACTTTCAAAAAAAAACTTTTTTATTAACAAAATAATTAAAATATAATATAAAACACCGTGACGTCACACATGGCCGGACCCCCCTCCCCCCTGTCACTCACTGTCACACTTTATTACACCCCCTCCCCCTCTTGAGCGTGACGTACTTTATGGACTGCCCCTAAAGGAGTATTCGGCACATGTCATATTTGTTGATCTCACTCGTGAAAGCTAATATTAAATGCTAAAATCTGAAGTACTCAAGTAATCGTAGATGTTACTTAATTTATTTTTCGCCTCGGATGGAATGCGTGTATGGATATAACTGATATAAGGGGCCGTCCATAAATCACGTCACGCTATTTTTGACAATTTTTAACTCCCCCCCTCCCCCTTGTCACAAAACTTGGAACACACACCCCCCCCCCTTTTAAAGTACGTCACACTTTCAAACAAAAATTTCTTTTGTATTAAAAAAATAAATATCTTATCTTATCTTATCTTATCTTATCTGTTTAAAGACGCTCCTTCTATACAGAAGATTATTGCGTCCTACGCTTATCTATGGTTTGTGTTTAGTCCTGCATTTTTATTAGAGATTTAAATGTTGATAAAGTGTTGGTTTTCCTGGATTCTTCAGGCAACCCATTCCACGCCCGAATTCCGGACGGGAAGAAGGAAAACTTGTATGTGTTTGTTCTTGCATACGGAATAAGAAAGGTGTTTTTATCCTTATGTCTATCTGAGGGTTGTATTAAGTTATCTTTGTGTTGTATTTCTAAATTAGAATTTATTGCTTTATGTATGATTACTACTTTGCTCTTGGTTCTTCTATCCTCTAGTGTTTTAATTAAAATTTAACACAAACACCGTGACGTCACACATGGCCGGACCCCCCTCCCCCTGTCACAAACTGTCACACTTTCTTACAGCCTTACCCCCTCTGAAACGTGACGTACTTTATGGAAGGCCCCTAATTGATATAACTGATATAACTCACCTCATTCGGTCCCACGGAAAGACACTAAACGAATGAGAGGCTCTAAGAGTTTTCCCCAGCATTAATTCTTATCTCTGTTCAGGAATTTCTAAGAGGTCAGTGGGCTGAATTTAGAATTTTGGTGAGGGGGGTGGGGGGTGGGGGTCAAAAGAAGTTAAAGGACAATAAAATATTTCAATGACGAAGAGTGGAAAGAGATGGTTACAGTGGTGAAGCCTCGACAAGTGTAACTTGTAACTGCCTAAGGTGACGCTCAGCAGGTTCTGTAAAGTTGGCAAACATTGCGTGGTGAACGCTGTCATGAAACGGACTCAATTCGTAATGGTTGGTGAACTGGTAGATAGATGAGTGCAATAACACGATGGAATGAACTGGTAGAGAGATGGGTGCAATAACACGATGGCGTGAAGTGGTAGAGAGATGGGTGCAATAACACGATGGAATGAACTGGTAGAGAGATGGGTGCAATAACACGATGGAATGAACTGGTAGAGAGATGAGTGCAATAACACGATGGAATGAACTGGTAGAGAGATGAGTGCAATAACACGATGGAATGAACTGGTAGAGAGATGAGTGCAATAACACGATGGAATGAACTGGTAGAGAGATGAGTGCAATAACACGATGGAGTGAACTGGTAGAGAGATGAGTGCAATAACACGATGGAATGAACTGGTAGAGAGATGGGTGCAATAACACGATTGAATGAACTGGTAGAGATGGGTGCAATAACACGATGGAATCAACTGGTAGAGAGATGGGTGCAATAACACGATGGAGTGAACTGGTAGAGAGATGAGTGCAATAACACGATGGAGTGAACAGCATAATGACATGACAAAATCAGTAGAGCTGCTGCCATAAAAAAAATATTAAAACAATTGTTAAAGTACAGCCCAGTAAAATTTAAAAAATATAAATAGACAAGATGTTTATGCCATAGAGATGTTTTTAAATTTGTAAGGATAATGTCTCGTAAAGCAAAATATACAAAGAGGAGCCATTATGTAATTTTGAAATGTAGAAAGATAACGTACATCATAACACATGTAAGGATAATGTACGTCATAACACATGTAAGTATAATGTACATCATAACACATGTAAGGATAATGTACATCATAACACATGTAAGGATAATGTACGTCATAACACATGTAAGGATAATGTACATCATAACACATGTAAGGATAATGTACATCATAACACATGTAAGTATAATGTACATCATAACACATGTAAGGATAATGTACATCATAACACATGTAAGGATAATGTACGTTATAACACATGTAAGGATAATGTACATCATAACACATGTAAGGATAATGTACATCATAACACATGTAAGGATAATGTACGTCATAACACATGTAAGGATAATGTACGTCATAACACATGTAAGGATAATGTACATCATAACACATGTAAGGATAATGTACGTCATAACACATGTAAGGATAATGTACGTCATAACACATGTAAGGATAATGTACATCATAACACATGTAAGGATAATGTACGTCATAACACATGTAAGGATAATGTACATCATAACACATGTAAGGATAATGTACGTCATAACACATGTAAGGATAATGTACATCATAACACATGTAAGGATAATGTACGTCATAACACATGTAAGGATAATGTACGTCATAACACATGTAAGGATAATGTACATCATAACACATGTAAGGATAATGTACGTCATAACACATGTAAGGATAATGTACATCATAACACATGTAAGGATAATGTACATCATAACACATGTAAGGATAATGTACATCATAACACATGTAAGGATAATGTACATCATAACACATGTAAGGATAATGTACATCATAACACATGTAAGGATAATGTTATTTGGTGTATGACCAACAGATTATGGACTAATTCTTCTCTATATAATAAAGACATTTATTTATCTGAAAGTTCAAGTTTCTAGGTGAAGAGAATACAAATTTTTAAGACATTGTAAGTCACATGAACAGAAAAGAGACCCCAGATCTCCTCATATCCTAGGCCTGGGGGTGGGCGTATGAGATCCCCACAATGGGCAGAATGCCCCGGGGCTCTCTAACGTCAAAGACACGTAGCCTAACCTTATTGGCGACTGAGAGACACGAGTGATAACCACGACTTGCAGAAAGACATGGCATTGTCCACCCTCCCCCACTCCCACACCTTCTCTGTCACTGCGCCTGCGTTCATCATTGTAGATCAGACAAAAGTGGATTTGCAGGAACCTGTGCTTGAGGGTACTAACGACGATGCCTCTAACGTGCTAATACACTTTCCATCTGGAAACCGTGACATCATGGGCGGAGCAATCTTTGTCGCTGGTGGGGCAGAAATGTATACGCCCTGAGTCCGATCTTGGCTGACATTCATTTCAACTTTAACCCCTATCTTGTTAACGTTGTTTGTAGAATACATGTAGTACTTTTCGGGGACCGATCTCCATGTTCTTCAGAGGTGTAGAGGAGGGGGGTCAGGGGGGTACATATGTCCCGGGGGTACATATGTCCCAGGCGACAAGGAGCAGGGGCGCCAAAAATGTGTGTGTTGGGGGTTGCCATTTTTACACTTTGTCGCGGGTGCAAAACGTTCTTGCAACCAGAGGCGTCACTAGGGTTGGTGTCACCCGAGGCGGTAGCTCATGGTGTCACCCCTTCACGACTGAAGGGGCCATCCATAAATGACGTCATGCGAGGTTGCCGATTTTTACCCCACCCTCCCCAGCGTCATACTTTGTCACAAAAACTTAGACCCCACCCCTTTTTTACGACATGACGTCACAAAGCTTTGACACCCCTCCCCCAAGCCGTATTTTCTCAATAAAAGTTAGCATGTTGCAAATTATTTTTGTCATTTACATATGTATTTAGGGTAAGTCTGCACTGTAATATTGTAACACGCGTGAAGTCATTGAAAACGTAATTAAATAAATGGTAAACAATCAAATATTTAAGTGGAACTTTATTTGAAGTTTCGCGTTTTTGATGTGACGTCAAATTTCTTAAACACTCCCCTCCTCGTACCACATCGTCACAGATGCGTGGACCCCTATGGCGGATTAAAAAGGGGGGGGGGTGCTGAACGGGCTAAAGCCCCCAATAATTTAATTTTGTCTTCTGCAAAATCTTTATTTTTTTGTTGCATCTACTCATCGTTGACAGGTATTTCAAAAACATATGAAATTGATACATGTTAACAAAGCCTTGTCTGACACAAGATGGTCAGCCTGACATTATGCTGTAAGGTCTGTTAATAGCTCATACAATGAGAATATCGCAGCACTAGAAGAATTAGCAACGAATGAAAATCAGCCACGTGACTGCCGACTTGAAGAAGGATTTCTAAAGGAAATTGAACAACTGGAAGTCACTATTTTACTTGAAATTTGGGAAACAATTTTAGAAAGGAAGTCTCTCATTGAGTTTGTTATAAATAGCATTCTTAATTTTATTCCTATGAAGACAAAGGAAAGGAAAAGTCCGTGGTAAAAAAAGTGTAAACAAACTTCAATACTATCAAACAAAAAAGAAATCGTCAGTTTGATAAAGGGACATCAACAAAACAGCATTCTCCTGGAGAAAAAAATTCAAGATTGAGGTATTTCTGGTAATCATTGACAAACTTTCTTAAGCCTTACAACATTGGTTAGGTGCATTTCAATACATCCATGAGAAATTTGGCTTTCTTACAAACCTAAACTGAGCTCAGCACTTTCGCCACCCGATGGGCAGCAGACAAGTTAATGGAAGAACATTCAAGTGATTTCGAAGAAGGGGTCGGGTAAATCCGAAGCAACCGTTTCGTCCCCCCTCAATTTACTAGCAACGCCATCGAGCGGTGCCGGTTTAGGGTCAGGAGCGCTTGTACGGATTAGCAAAAAGAGCCGCGAAGAACGCATTGGACGCCAGCTCTGAGGAAACCTTCCAGTGGGGGTTGCACCCTAGGTAGGTCTTTGATGATCACCCGGTCTGCGGCGGTCCTAACCATGGAGACCCGTGTGCTTTGCCGGGATGGCGCCAAAGTGGTAGCGGGTCGTAGTAGGAAATTCCACCACCTCCTTGTGAGGGCAACTTAGTGGGAGGCATCTTCGACTGGATTCCCAGGTGGCCGCTTCAGAAGCGACCGCTTTTCGGGGGGGGGGTCCTCAGCTGTTACGTCCCTTTGGTGGCCAGATGGCTAAGGGGGTCTTCCGGGAAGACCCATAAAGAGCACTAGGCTCGGGGCTTCTAATTTTCTTCCACATGTAGGTTCATGCGTGATTTCGAAGACTACTTACCTTCAGAATTAGTCCAATTTTCAGAACTCTTAAAAAAGTTATTGTCCAGCCCCAGGCTCAGGGTTAGGAAAAGGAATTAGCACAAAGCGAAACTCAAAAAACTTGCACAGAGCTAAAATTTTTGCTCCTTTTGAATGAGCTATATTTCACACAGTCCTTTACAAATGTACACATCGCACTTCGCATCTATCTTTCAATGATGACATCAAACTGCAGCTGAGAGCGATCCTTTTCAAAGTTGAAAAGAATATATAATGAGAATTTGCATGGGACGAAAAAGGCTGAATATGTTCTCTCTAATGAGCATTGAAAAGGAACTTATAAGCTCACTCAGCTTTATTGACTTGATTGAAAACTTCGCCATTTGAAAAATTCGCAAACGAAAGTTGTTGGTTGAAATAATAATCATACATATTTTTCAATAATTTTTGTTATTTCAAATAGAGAAAAGAATTCGTTACCTCATGAATTTTTTATTTTAAAAAAAAACCGAATAACGCGTAATACTATTCTTTAAGGGGGCGCGTTCGTAAGCACTAAACAGCGTAAGTCGGGATGGGACCGTCGTATCCGGAGTACTACCTGTATATAAACAGGCATATCTATGCTTTCACGCCTTTAATAAATAAATATATATATAATAATAACTCAAAGACATTGAAATCATAATTTTCCTCAAGAAAAACATCAACAAAGAAAACACATCATTTGATTTTTTTTCTTTGGGGAGGGGGTGGTGATAAAAATCGTATTCCCCCCCAACCCAACTGTGTTGGAGGGATTCGTGAGGCGGGAATCGTTCATGGCTTTATATCTTTTAAAACAGAAGACACTGCCTCTTTCATTCCAGCCGTTTTTTAAAGATCTCTCTGCTGCGACTATTTCTTTTCTTTTTTTCCTAATTTGTTTTAATGTTGTTTGTGTGTTGGGACTGTTTTATTATTGCAAGTTAACTGATATTTTTAAATAAGAATTTTCACGTTTCACGTATTTCATTGTATTTCTTAATTTCTTTCTAGATTAAAAAATGTGTCATCTTTTGTTTTCTGACATAAAATCGTACACAGTAAAATTTTAGGCTCGGGTGTCACCCCCTGATGGGTGTCACCCGGGGCGGCCCGCCCCCCACCCCCCTAGTGACGTCACTGCTTGCAACATCTCTGCTCATCCACAACTCTACTACGCCAATGACATACCCCTACGTCTGCTGTTATTGTCATCGCACCAAATGACATACCCCTACGTCTGCTGTTATTGTCATCCCACCAAATGACATACCCCTACGTCTGCTGTTATTGTCATCCCACCAAATGACATACCCCTACGTCTGCTGTTATTGTCATCCCACCAAATGACATACCCCTACGTCTGCTGTTATTGTCATCCCACCAAATGACATACCCCTAAGTGTGCTGTTATTGTCATCCCACCAAATGACATACCCCTAAGTGTGCTGTTATTGTCATCCCACCAAATGACATACCCCTAAGTGTGCTGTTATTGTCATCCCACCAAATGACATACCCCTAAGTCTGCTGTTATTGTCATCCCACCAAATGACATACCCCTAAGTGTGCTGTTATTGTCATCCCACCAAATGACATACCCCTACGTCTGCTGTTATTGCCATCACACCAAATGACATACCCCTACGTCTGCTGTTATTGTCATCCCACCAAATGACATACCCCTACGTCTGCTGTTATTGCCATCCCACCAAATGATTCTTTCGCTACTCGCTACAGTGGCAACCCAGTTCCAGGAGCAAACAAACGTAACACGGCAACGCTTTTATTTTTGTAGGAACGCAACAGTAGATGCCCTTTGACGTGTAATGTTGCTGTCATTGTTGTGCTCGACCGGAACAAACCGTCCACGGCCTCACTGCCAACCGCTAGCCCCTCCACCCTCTAATACAGTTATCAAATCTTCCTTTGATTTCCGTTTCTGATTTCATTTGGTTCGCAACAAAACAGGTCCCCCAACCCCACTCCCCCCAACCACGTTTCCAGGACCAACCCCCCTGAACCCTCCCCTCCCTTAAATCCAATCTCACGAGTACAGCTGTCCCGTCGATAATTCCAGACCTGGGAGGCTGACAACGTCACGTGACTGCGTGCGTTCGCGTGTGTGCATGTATGTGTGCAAGTCTGGAAGAGTTTCCATGAGTTCTCTAAGTGTTTCATCATATTTGAAAGTGTGTGTGTTTGGGCGGGGTGGGGGTGAGTTGTTTACTAACATTCCTATTCGGTGTTACGTCGGTAAACTAGTTACTTTTGAAAAATAGGCGGGGGGAGGGGGGGGCAAATGAATCTTCCTCAGAACGTATTTTATAAAAAAAAATCTATTGTTTTACATTTGATAAAAAATAGAAAATTAAATGAGGGGGCTGGGAATCATCAAGTCCAAATTATTTTTAAAGCCGCGTGGGGGAGGGGTTGGTGATGGAGTCGAAATATTCACTTTCTCAATCAGCTTACATACTTAATATGTTCTGTCATTTGTCTTGTTTTTATAAGTGAGGTGCGACAAAATCAGGCTTCGCCCGGACTTTCGGCACAAACTCCAACAGCAACGTACTCACAATGTCGGCAGTTGAAAGTCCAACGACCTGGTAATCGCAACCAGGCGTACTGAACGATCGCGTGTGGATAGATTGGGCTGGGCTTACCGAAAAGTGCACACGAGATCTGGTTTAACATGGCCACGGCTTAAGGGATCATTAACTGTAAGTGAGGAGGTAAACATGGTGTAGTAAGTTAAACAGTAGCAGCTATACACGGTAGGAAAGTGCAGTAAACATGGGGTAGTAATCATTAACTGTGAGTAGGTAAACATGGTGCAGTAAGTTAAACAGTAGCAGCTATACATGGTAGGAAAGTGCAGTAAACATGGGGTAGTAAGTTAAACAGTAGCAGCTATACACGGTAGGAAAGTGCAGTAAACATGGGGTAGTAAGTAAAACAGTAGCAGCTATACACGGTAGGAAAGTGCAGTTCAACAATGAGCAACTTTGCACTCCACAACCACTGGGTGTGAGAGACGTATTGTTGTGTTGTACACTGGAGAGACGTGTTGTTGTGTTGTACACTGGAGAGACGTGTTGTTGTGTTGTACACTGGAGAGACGTGTTGTTGTGTTGTACACTGGCTACGGCGGCGATGTAAGAGGAGACAAGTATAACGCCGGAGAGGAGCGACAGTGGTTTGATTTTATATCTGTCCCCATTTCATTTCGGCTGTCATGGTTTTATAAGGAAAATCTGACCGTCTGTCCGTATAATATATTTATACAGATTTGGGCAGCCAAAAAGCTTTAAAATAGAATACACGAGACACTAAATGTACGGGTGAATCACGCAATATATTTTAATCTTTACCTGTAAACGAATACAGGTGTTTCAGCTAATGCCATCATCGGTAAAAAAATTAACCATTAAACCAAAGTTTTTAAATTAAACTTACATCATATATTATTTACCATACAATGGAAGAAACACATTACGTACAGAAGTGAAAAGGAGTGGAAACAAGACCACATCAAAAACAAAGCACAATACAACACAGATACAAAGTGTCAGAAATTACACTTAAAAGACAAAACCTGACACAGATATGACAGCTATATGAAATAGTGAGATTGCTTCTATATGAAATAGTGAGATTGCTTCTATATGAAATAGTGAGATTGCTTCTATATGAAATAGTGAGATTGCTTCTATATGAAATAGTGAGATTGCTTCAAACTATTTGGTGTTAACGTACCAAATATTTATTTTTGATATATTTTCAATTATAACTTCTATAGGGTGTATATAGTTGCAAATAGTATGAAAGCGACAAGTGACTTCTATAGGGTGTATATAGTTGCAAATAGTATGAAAGCGACAAGTGACTTCTATAGGGTGTATATAGTTGCAAATAGTATGAAAGCGACAAGTGACTTCTATAGGGTGTATATAGTTGCAAATAGTATGAAAGCGACAAGTGACTTCTATAGGGTGTATATAGTTGCAAATAGTATGAAAGCGACAAGTGACTTCTATAGGGTGTATATAGTTGCAAATAGTATGAAAGCGACAAGTGACTTCTATAGGGTGTATATAGTTGCAAATAGTATGAAAGCGACAAGTGACTTCTATAGGGTGTATATAGTTGCAAATAGTATGAAAGCGACAAGTGACTTCTATAGGGTGTATATAGTTGCAAATAGTATGAAAGCGACAAGTGACTTCTATAGGGTGTATATAGTTGCAAATAGTATGAAAGCGACTAGTGACTGCAATTCATGCAATGTCTAAAACTTTGTAATAGTTAGCAGTTAGCACTGGTTAAGTGTTTAGGCACAGGAGAAAAGGAATCTGTATTGATCATGAACAAGTGTTCTCTAAATCTATCTAAAAGACGACAAACTGTCCCACCCTCGTGAATGTTATTGTACATCTTGCATCAAGCAATCCATATTTAATATTAAAAAAAAATTCTAAGTCAAATATGTATTATTAAACAAAAAATAACTTTAGGTATCTCAAGTTTGTGTCTTTTTCACTTATTCCTTAAATCTAATTCAAAGCAAATATAATTCTGCTAGTTTAAAAAGAGTTAGGATTAGGATGAGTTTATATATGATGCACTCGTAT
This sequence comes from Ampullaceana balthica, assembly GCA_944989445.1. Lineage (NCBI taxonomy): Eukaryota > Metazoa > Mollusca > Gastropoda > Lymnaeidae > Ampullaceana > Ampullaceana balthica. Next base: position 143,853 of record CALYLW010000987.1, read on the forward strand.
TAGAATCACACTGCTAATATAGTGATTTAAATCATCTATTCAATCAGACAGCAATATTAGTAAAGATAAAATTATATCAGCGATTTAAAGCCAAAGCACGCAATTACCCAGATAAAATTCTCCATATCCAAGCTAACAAAAAGTGACCTCAACTCCTATTGATGTTTAATACTTTTTTCCCCCGGAAATTTAAAAGATGCCAAAAGTTGTTTTTTGTTTTTTGTGTTTTTGTGTAAACAGTGAAGGGCGTCAAAGATAGCATTGTAGATTTTGGCTTACTATCCTCGATCATTTAAGATCTGGTAGTATTTTCTTCACTCCTTTACTCCGCCTCGGCCCTAAATAAAGATGGGATGTACCTTCGGTCGTTTATTTCTACTCCATTTGGCCCTCCTTTCCACATCCAAAGTTGTAAATATCTGTATCTTCAAAATGTATCGATATTAACTCTCGACAACTCAGTCATCCAACAGCTGTACGCGTGTCAATTCAGGAACATTAACTCTTCAAAATTGTATAGCCTAAAAGATTTCCGTTTGGTTTCCCTTTCTCCAGACAAAATTAATGAAATTGTCCAATCTGAACACTTTTTTCCCAGGGGATCTTCCAAAATCTAAAAAAAAGTAAAGAAACCATAACATATACAATATACATGAATAATGAAATCAAGCGTATCAAACAATTGTAACAGTTGTTGTGATGATTCAACAAATTTTTATCAAAGAAGTACATACTTTGAACAGAAGGGCATACTTTGAACAGAAGGGCATACTTTGAACAGAAGGGCATACTTTGAACAGAAGGGCATACTTTGAACAAAAGGGCATACTTTGAACAGAAGGGCATACTTTGAACAGAAGGGCATACTTTTAACAGAAGGGCATACTTTGAACAGAAGGGCATACTTTGAAAAGAAGGGCATACTTTGAACAGAAGGGCATACTTTGAACAGAAGGGTACACTTTGAACAGAAGGGCATACTTGGAACAGAAGGGCATTCTTTGAAGAGAAAGGCATACTGTGTTGATAAAATGTAAAAAAAATAAAAAATTAATCAAATTTTTTTTCATGAATAAACTACTTGCTTTTGTTCACTATACACTGAATTGATACGGTTAAAATAAAACAATGAAACGACAACCAAATGTATTTGAACGATTCACATCCTTTATTCGTAAGCATGTAAAAGTTTATTCCCCATTCGATTTTGCCCGATCTTGACACATATTGACACAAGTATCAATCATGATTTAGATTGAAATGCGCAGGTGTTTTGAGCTTACATCTCACACCGATTGGGTCCTTCATTTCATTTTTTTCTAATATAAGCTATGTAAATTTTATTTTATTCATCTGATAGTTATGAAACTTTCGGAAGTTGTTAAGTACACTGCTGCAAAAGTTTCAAGTATAAAAAGTTTTTAAAATACAACTCATACACAGCCGGGACCCAAAATGTCGTATTTTCCCCACCTATGGAGCTATATAAAAGTATTTTAAACAGTGGCTGGTTTGTTAATGGATGTAAAGGACCAAAATTCGTATATTAAAACTTAATTACATTTAATTGATTATGATAGGTCAGTGAACTCCTAATGTCCATTCTTTTGGGGCCGGGTGCCCGAAATCTTTTTTGTATCCTTAACTTTTAAGACTTTTAATTTCCAATTCGATTTTAAACGAACTTGACACATATTGACACATATCTCCATCATGATCCAGTTCTAAATCTTCAAGGGTTTTGTTCTTTACAGTTTGCACCGTTTAGATTGTGGAGGACATTAATGTTATTTTTCCCCAAATCATCATCATTAGTCCCGTGACCGTTGCGGTCGTTGGGGGGAGCGCATGGACACATCAACAGACAACGATCTCCCCATTTGCCTATTTTGAGTGGCGGCCAATAGTTCATGCAATTTCATCCCTGTCCATTCCTTTATGTTGTCCAGCCAGCTCTTCCGTTGTCGACCTCTTCGCCGGCCCCCTTCTACAGTGCCTTGAAGGAAAATTTTTGTCAGGGCATCATGTCGCAGTACATGACCGAACCATGCCATCTTGCGTCTCTTAATTTTTGTTATGATGGTTTCTTGATGACACGCAATATAGTTAGTTTATTCTGTCCCAGACATATTCATTGGTCTTGTGTTCTAAATAGGAGATCTGGAGAATTTTCCTTCATACATTTGTTTTCAAATACCTGCATCCTGCTTTCAGTGGCTGCCATTAGTGTCCAGGTGTTACATCCATAAAGGACAATGGTTTTAACGAGAGCTCTGTAAAGCCTGAGCTTTGTTGGCAGGCTAACGTTTTTGCTTTTCCATATTTTGGTTAACTTCGTCATTGCTGCCATTGCCGACGTAATTCTAGCTCGAATTTTAGCTTCCTCTATACAAACTTTATATATGTTGTTTTAAACATTGGCTGCTGGCTATATTCATCCGATCAACATGAAACTTTGGGAAATTGTTGAGTACACTCCCGCAAAGGTTTTTGGCAATATACAGGAGTTTTTAACTTTACTTCTTGCAGCGGTTGGACCCGGGCCCCTAAATGTCGTTTTTTCTTTCTTAAATAAGCTTGAGAAATATTATTCTATTAACCGATCGCCATGATATTTTGGTAAGTTGTAGAGTACACTCACGCGAAGGATAATGGCAATATTTTTGTTAAAATCATCAGTCACTGGGGTCGAGGCCCTTATTGTATTTTCTTATGTTTACTATATAAATATAAGTATTATTTTATTTAACCGATCGTCCAACACACACACACATATATATATATAATTAAAACTATATGGACATGAGTTTTGATGTTTGATGTATATGTTTTTCATGTTGAAACATGCCTTCATGTCAGCAAACTGTCCTCCACTATCATATCTAAAATATTACAGACGCTCCTCTATACAGAAGATTACTGCGTCCTACGCCTATCCACGGCTTGTTTCTGGTCTTGCATTTTTTGTTACAGTTTTGAATGTTGATTGCGAGTGTTAAGCCCAACAGGGTATCATAATTGCAGCAGGGCTTAATATGAAAAAAAAACCCATCTCATTGTGAAAGATGACACCCGAGTATTGTTAAGCAAAAACGGCATCATTGTCCTTTCTAGGGAATTTTGTTGTTGTTGCGGTTTGTTTGTGGCTGCTTTCGGTGGTGGTTCTTAGTCTGATGAAGTAATCTGGTTGATGTGATTAAGTAATCTGATGGGACAAAGATGTTTTAGTCTGGCCTGGTTGAAGGGGAATGCTGTAATGGAATAAGAGTGGAGTCGGCCAGACATAAGCTGACGTCATGCTTGTTGTCCTCCGACGTCTGCCGTGTTTCTATTTCGGTAATGTCGGTACATTAGACGATATTATGATGGTGGAGGATGGTAGGATGGTAGATGAAATAAGGATGGTAGATGACATTAGGATGGTAGATGACATTAGGATGGTATATGACAATAGGATGGTAGATGAAATTAGGATGGTAGATAACAATAGGATGGTAGATGACATTAGGGTGATAGATGACAATATGATGGTAGATGACAACAGGATGGTAGACATCGGAATTGCAGTAAGTGATATTATGAAAGTGTCAGATATTAGGACGGTGGATTTTGCTTATATTAGAATGAAATCTATATACACATTGTTGTTAAGAAATCAATATGGTCAATGCCTTCAGACTGGTACATAATGATATTAGGAAAGTTCATTTTGTTTTTAAGATATCAGGACGGTAGATTATGTTAGGATGCAATATATAAGGATAGAAGATGATATTAGAATGTTTGATATGAGGGTGGTAGACAATGTTCCCTTTAAGCTACACGGCCGAGCAGATATCTGACCGACACCTCGCAGCAGTTTATAAATACTGCGCGGCAAATTTTGATTAAAATATTTTTTTCTGTGTTTTGGGGGTGCAAAATTTTGCACCAAAAAAACAAATTTACGCTGTGCAAATGTGCACACCAGTTTTTGTTTTCCTCACACGTGTGAGAGAAGTTTTGTGTTGTATTGACATAGTATGAGCGTGCGAGTTGACTAGAATAAAACACGTGGTCTATGATGTGAACTGTAAGAGTGCGTGGTCGTGGACTGGGAGGATGGCTGACTATGGACTGGGAGGATGGCTGACTATGGACTGGGAGGATGGCTGACTATGGACTGGGAGGATGGCTGACTATGGACTGGGAGGATGGCTGACTATGGACTGGGAGGATGGCTGACTATGGACTGGGAGGATGGCTGACTATGGACTGGGAGGATGGCTGACTATGGACTGGGAGGATGGCTGACTATGGACTGGGAGGATGGCTGACTATGGACTGGGAGGATGGCTGACTATATATAGACGGTTCAAGAGGTAACCGAGGTTGATTGCAGTGGATTGTATAGATTGATTAAAGACCGTTGTTAACCAGAACACAGTGTGTTAAAGTCTTGTTACTTGACCATAAATACTATTAAAACACGTACCAGCGAATCGTATAGGGAAGATTGATGGTAGATCATTACGGCATGTTAGATACTAGGATGGTAGATGACATTAACTGCACAAGGCGTTTACGGGAAGAAGACATTTAAATATTGTAAAGCAATACCTATACATAATATTAGGATACAATTGTCTCTTTATCTTAGCAACACTTATTTATCATAAATTTCTCTACCGCCCCTTCCATCTTAACAAACTTTCTTGATTATTTTCAACAAAATAATAATAATAACAATTTCTGCATTTCACGCAGTATTTTTTTCCATAACTATTTCAAAGATATTTGTATCGTTATCCTTGCTTGTCATCTCTTTATTGCCAGTTTCCCTTACTCTGGTTTTATGAACTTGACAACAACTTTGAAAGCCAAACCCTTCTTCACGTCTTAATCATGCAAATGTTTATTGAATTACACGCACCTTACTAATTGAGTTCCTCAGCCGTATCATAACATCTAGGAAATGACCCTTGACCCCAATTATGCAACCCCCTTGCACTGATGCGGATGCACGTGCTGCGGATAATCGAATACACCCTATCTCACCGGGCTGTACAGGTGTGATGCGTCCGGTAAGGTGACAGCACCGGTAGACTGTAATCGAATATACCGAGACTCACTGGGCAGACAAATGGAATAAGTCCGGCCTGCCTGCAAGTGGCGATTGCTCACTTCATTCAGGCTACTGTTGGATTATTTTACCGGCGTTGCCGTAATCTGCGAATAGACATTAATATTTACTTTGTACCGGGTACAGATAAGGACATCTTCGTGGTTGTTAATCCCCTGCGGTACAGCGCTCTTTAAGGAATCGAAATACACAGCAAGAATTCAACCTTGAGTTCATTCTTCTCAGAGGCAGTTCATCACTTTTCTTATTCAAAGAAAATATTTATGAAATGCAACCAGGCAGAGGTCGTTGTTTAAAATAGCGTGGGGGGAGGGAGTAGAAGTATGAGAAATGTAAGCAGGCAGAGGTAGTTGTTTAAAATAGCGTGGGGGAGGGAGTAGAAGTATGAGAAATGTAAGCAGGCAGAGGTAGTTGTTTAAAATAGCGTGGGGGAGGGAGTAGAAGTATGAGAAATGTAAGCAGGCAGAGGTAGTTGTTTAAAATAGCGTGGGGGAGGGAGTAGAAGTATGAGAAATGTAAGCAGGCAGAGGTAGTTGTTTAAAATAGCCTGGGGGAGGGAGTAGAAGTATGAGAAATGTAAGCAGGCAGAGGTAGTTGTTTAAAATAGCGTGGTGGAGGGAGTAGAAGTATGAGAAATGTTAGCTACACGATGAAGATATTTTCAACTTACTTAACGAATAGAAAATCTGAAGAGAAATTATTTCTAGAGAAGAACAAATGAACATTGAATGTCTTCATTTGTTTACGTCACTTGGAGATTCGCTCTCGTTGGCACTCTGAAAAGCATCTTTCACTATTTAAAAAATTATTTTTGCCTTTTAAAGAGTTGTCTAAGTTTTGTGTTTGATACAATTTAATGTTGAAAACTTTGAGATTTGAAGGATCCGATCTACGTGAGTTGTTCCGCTTAATGCTATTCAACTCTTCAGCAATAAAATATGGAATTATATGGGAACGCGGCGAGTGAATAAAAACCTGCTAGTGTGTAGGAACCAATAATACCAGCAAGTCCCACTGAGTCTATTTCTTAAAATATGAGAGCCCCTCTTGGGGCGTATAAATTTACAAAAAAAAACACCAAAAAAACACTCATCCTCTTAGAGCCAGTTCTGTCCCCATGTAACTCAGTCCTCCCCAATAGAGTGCCCCCTTTGTAACTTTCTATAGGACTCATTAGCCGCTAAAAACTTATTTTCTCGGGTGCCTAATTAGGGTAGACACCTGCTGTCTCCCGTGACGCGCTCTTCATTGTATAGAAGAGAGTAAAACAAAGACGCCTAGGAAATCTTAGAGCGGTCACAGATGATCTCAACACAGAGGTCAGTGAGGTGGGTGGAGTTAGAGGCGGGGAAATGACGGGGTCATTAGGTTGGACTGCAGAAACTTAGAGGACAATAAGAAACGAATTTATTTCTAAGTGCTTAGAAAAGACCCCTGAAATGTAAGGACAGGTTTGGACAAGGTTTACTGAGGGTGTTTACTGATGGTGTTTACTAATGGTGTTTACTGATGGTGTTTACTAATGGTGTTTACTGATGGTGTTTACTAATGTTGTTGCGGTAATTATTTGAGAGATAAAGAGTGCAGGCTTCTTTAAGGTACTTTATTTGATTATTGTGAATGTCATCTATTGATGGTCATATTTGTTTCATTTTGTTATATATATTATGTTATTTGCATTTCAATTTAATGGATATGAGAGGTACATGGTTCCTTTTCTTTATTCTCTCTTCATATCTGAGACTATAGGAGTGCTTCTTTTTCGGGACCACAATGAAGGCTTATGCCTTACGGCATTGCGCCTGACTCCTGGATGACAGATGCCTGTGACCAAGCTCACTGGCCCCTTATTATATGGACTGGTGCTGCAACCTGTGAAACAAACAGACAACTGACTGCCAAGTCCAGAGGAGACGCCAGAAAAGATCGTGCTTCTAGCGCTCCTGATGGCATCCCACCATCCGACCTGTGGAAGCAGCTTTCTGGCAAAGATTGGTCCCATAAGTCACTAAAGGACACCCCGAGCTGCCACTGTACATGGCTAGTATGAAGAGAATGGTCGTCGTCGATAACGATGGACAAAAACACACTTCTTTTGTAACGGCGAAGCTTTTAAGAATGCACTTCACACTTATTGCTTCCAGAAGATAATTATTATTATAATTAGGTTATTTTATGCAACGCCCTGACAATACTCATTATTAAGTTTAAATGGTGAAACTGTGGGACACAGACTCCACATGACATCAACATTGAATAGTGTGAGTACCGTGTAGCACAAAGGTGTTGAGTGAAGGAATGGGTCGGACAATTAGCCTCAGGTTGGAGGCTGGCATCTATCGTGGGTACGATACTGCATTACGGGCTGGCATCTGTCGTGGGTACGATAGTGCATTACGAAGAGGCTAGTGCGACAGTGACGAAGACATCAGATGAAACGGTAACAGATAGAAGATGGGTTGTGAGTTGGGACCAGGCTCCGTCAGAGAGTGGAGACTTGAAGTTACAGTCAGACGTCAGTAGTATATGAGAGGGTGGAGAAGTTGTACCAAGTAACGCAACTCGGTTTGGAGAAGAGAAAAGTAAATTTATAATCTTCGGTAGTTTCCTCTGATACATGTAACAGAGCGTAAGACAAAAAGAAGCATGTCTACGAATGTTTTATTGCTACATGATATCAAAACGATGAAATCGTTCAAATATTTTTCCCCACATACAAACACATATCAACATATCATATCAACTGTGTCTCGTGCCATCAACATTAGCTGTACCAGGAATTTCAGAAATAATTAATATTGCTAAAATGAAATGTGAGGGCAGAGTTTTCCCCCACATTCGTCGGGCCGAGTTTTTTCCCCTTCTATCGTCGGGCAGAGTTTTCCCCCTCTATTGTCGAGCCGAGTTTTCCCCCTCTTTCGTCGGGCCGAGTTTTTACCCCTCCTCATCGGGCAGGTTCCCCCCCTCTATGTCGAGCCGAGTTTTCCCCCTCTATCGTCGGGCAGAGTTTTCCCCCTCTATTGTCGAGCGGTTTTCCCCCTCTATTGGGCCGAGTTTTCTCCCCGCTACCCCTTATCGTCGGGCGAGTTTTCCCCCTCTATTGTCGAGCCGAGTTTTCCCCCTCTATCGTAGGGCAGAGTTCTCCCCCTCTATCGTCGGGCGAGTTTTCCCCCCTTTGTCGAGCCGAGTTTTCCCCCTCATCGTCGGGCCGAGTTTTCCCCCTCATGTCGGGCCGTCCCCCCCCCCACCCCCTTTTTTTTTATTCAGCCGAGTTTTCCCCCTCTATTGTCGAGCCGAGTTTTTCCCCCTCTATCGTCGGGCAGATTTTCCCCCTCTATTGTCGGCCGAGTTTTCCCCCTCTATCGTTGGGCAGAGTTTTCCCCCACTATTTCGAGCGGTTTTCGCCCTCTATCGGGCAGAGTTTTCCCCCTCTATCGTCGGGCCGAGTTCCCCCCCCCCATTTTTTTCTTCTTCAGGCCGAGTTTTACCCCCTCTTTCGTCGGCCGACATACAGTCTCATGGTCCAGACCACCGTTAACTATCAAATAACGGTCGTGAGTGGTCATTCCGTCCTTTCAGACCAGATAATTATGTAAGCTCCTTGACCAGTTGGATAATCGTCCAGTCTCGTCTGCTACCTCCGATATAGACCCGGAAGTAGTACACGAGAGCCGTGACCAATAGTTCAATAGGGCGGCGGGGCAATGGTGGCTAGAGTAGAACGGACCTACTGAGACCAACACAGACCGGTCAGATATTAATATACAGACCTACTGAGACCAGCACAGACCGGTCGTATATTAATATACAGACCTACTGAGACCAGCGCAGACCGGTCTTATTTTAATCTGGAGACCTATTGAGGCCAGAGCTGAACGGACACATAGTAATATACAGACCACGGATATGTCATATTTCAATCTACAAAGCTATAGACACCAGAGACGATGTGTCATAATTTAAACAACGAACAAACACTGGTATTTTTGTACGCAAATACATATCCATAAATGAAGGCATATCTCGGTATCTAAAATGATTATTGTTAAAATATAATCGTTTAAATTTATGAATGGCATTAAAAAAATTATTGTTCAATGTGTGTTTGAAAATATCTCATGCATTTCTGTAAAGATATAATTTTGATAAACTACTTTTTATTAATTACCACAGTTATTACGTTAATAACTGAAACTCACTTTCTCAATCAAAACATTTTTTTATAATTTGTAACCAGAGTTGTCAAACTTGTGTTTAGTACTTGCTTGGATTTCTGTCAACCAAACATAACCGGGTACCACAGTACCACTGTGCACCCGTGCCACTGTACCACTGTACCACACTACCACTGTCCCACTCTACCACTGTACCACCGTATCACTCTACCACTGTACCACTCTACCACCGTACCACTCTACCACTGTACCACTGTATCACTCTACTACTCTACCACTGTACCACCGTACCACTCTACCACCGTACCACTCTACCACTGTACCACTCTACCACTGTACCACTCTACCACTGTACCACTCTACCACTGTACCACTCTACCACCGTACCACTCTACCACCGTACAATTCTACTACTGTACCACTCTACCACTGTACCACTCTACCACTGTACCACAGTACCACTGTGCCACCGTGCCACTGTACCACTCTACCAATGTACCACCGTACCCGATGCCGACAAGGGTCTGTGACGTCAATAAGTCCACCGCCGTTCCCAGAAGACACCATTTCCGACTTGTTGTATTAATCACCGACTTAATTATATTGATTTGTCCCTGTAACACAGTATCTAGTGGGTAACGTATAAATGTGCACCAATTGAGCGCTGTCAGCACTGGGTGCAAATCACTGCATCAAAGTAATGGGAAAGACTTAAGGATGAGAGTGAGCGAGATGTGAATGTGAACTAACACTTGAGAAAGAACTTGAGTAGGCAAAAAGAAAGCGATTGTGAGAAAGGGATTGATCGAGGGAGCGTGAGTAGGTAAAAGAGATGAGAGAGAGAGAGAGAGGTAGATGGGGTAGATGGGAGAGTGGGAAAGGCGGGTGTCAGTAAACCACTGGCTAAAAGTGTACCATAGGTTAAAGCCTGGCCTTAAAATGAGAGAGACGATTGTGTCAAAAACGAATTGAAAGCGAGAAAAAATAGAATCTTTTCGATTCAGACATAAAGAGAGCGTGAGACAGAGTTGGGGAGAGAATTAGAGAGAGAGAGAGAGAGAGAGAGAGAGAGAGAGAGAGAGAGAGAGAGAGAGAGAGAGCAAACATAGAGAAGAGAGAGGAAACAGAATGAAAGAGAGAGGGAAACATTAGAGAGAGAACGACTGTCGTTGAAAACGCAAAGGGAGGTAAGCCGCATGCACCGTCAAGTATTTGAAAAGGGTGTCGGGTATCAATGGCGTTATCCCCCTTCCAATCCCTTATCCCAAAATGTTTGTTGTTTTGTTTACCGAGATAGCATTGATTCTCTCCTGATGTGATGACTGGGTCAGCGATCGTGCCTCTTACATCTGGCTCTAGCTGACCCACTCCAGGTCACAGTGACACGACAAACCGTGGACCCCACAAGCCTGGTCTATACGTCGTGTCATCTCTTGTCTCCGTCGTTTCTCCGAGTTAGCACGGGATTCAATCGTACAGTGTCTTTTTAAGGCACGTGAAACCTACAACAAACATTTCATCAGCTGCAGAATTTACAGAAACGCTTTAAAGCTCTATTGGTTTAAAAGCCGAAATAAAAGATGAATGGTTAATGATACTATTTGATACCCATGTTATTCGATAATAGAGGAGAATTTTATTTATTTAAAATAAAAAATCTAGCATCGGATAATAGAAATCTGTTTGTTTGGTTCACTTAATAGTGTTTTAAACCCATTGTATATTTCCTAGTGCGTATTTACTGGCCAGGGTGCTATTAGCGTCCTGGCTAATCTAGCGTCTCAGCTAATCTAGCGTCAAGGCGTTAATCCTCCTTTAGAAAATCTATTCGAGGCCCTCTTATCTTCATGGCACTTTTGTAGTCTTTCCAATCTCCTCACGAGGCCATCCAATCTTCAAATCCCCACTCGAGAGCCCGCTGAGGGCCACATTAAAAGCAATTATTGTGTTTGGCCTGAGGGAGAGGATGAGTCGGTTTGATGACGTGGTGCGTTCGTGTTGGAGTTAGCTCCCCGGAAACATATGGGCCACACACAAATGGCGGCTGATGCTATAAATTTGTAGTGACGCAATAAGAATTAGTAAGCCCTGAAGATTAATTCGTAGAAACCAAGTCTTAACACTATTCAATTGTTCCACACCTTTGTCCACCCCACAAATGCAGTTGATCAATGTTGAATCGGTTTTTAAATACGATTTAATATTATGTTAATCGCTGAAGCCTTTTTTTCAACAATAACATTCCTGTTCAGTATTAAATCTACTGTTGTTTACTTTATAATAGAAGAGATGCAAACGTTTCGTAATTTGCATCCATCAGTATATACGCACGTTCACTTATGAATGTGTCCATTAATAAAGATTTAATTTAATGCTTCAATCACACAATTAGCTTGTTGATCTTGTTTTTTTTTATTTCAAAGCTTTATTGTAGGCCAGCTATCTTGTTCACTTTAGCAAATTTTTGTAGTTCATCCGTTAAGTTGTTGTAAATCATTGATGCTTTTGTACACCATTGCAGCTTTTGTACATCATTGCAGCTTTTGTACACCATTACAGCTTTTGTACATCATTGCAGCTTTTGTACACCATTACAGCTTTTGTACACCATTGCAGCTTTTGTACACCATTGCAGCTTTTGTACACCATAGCAGCTTTTGTACACCATTGCAGCGTTTGTACACCATTGCAGCTTTTGTACACCATTACAGCTTTTGTACACCATTACAGCTTTTATACACCATTGCAGCGTTTGTACACCATTGCAGCTTTTGTACACATTGCAGCTTTTGTACACCAGCAGCTTTTGTACACCATTGCAGCTTTTGTACACCATTGCAGCTTTTGTACACCATTGCAGCTTTTGTACACCATTGCAGCTTTTGTACACCATTGCAGCTTTTGTACACCATAGCAGCTTTTGTACACCATTGCAGCTTTTGTACACCATTGCAGCTTTTTTTACCCCAATTGCAGCTTTTGTACACCATTACAGCTTTTGTACATCATTGTAGCGTTTGTACACCATTACAGCTCTTGTACACAATTACAGCTCTTGTACACCATTGCAGCTTTTTACACCATTACAGCTCTTGTACACAATTACAGCTTTTGTACACCATTGCAGCTTTTGTACACCATTGCAGCTTTTGTACAACATTGCAACTATTGTACACCATTGCAGCTTTTGTACACCATAGCAGCTTTTGTACACCATTGCAGCTTTTGTACACCATTGCAGCTTATTTTTACACCATTGCAGCTTTTGTACACCATTACAGCTTTTGTACACCATTGTAGCGTTTGTACACCATTACAGCTCTTGTACACAATTACAGCTTTTGTACACCATTGCAGCTTTTTTACACCATTACAGCTCTTGTACACAATTACAGCTTTTGTACACCATTGAAGATGTTTTTATTATTAAATCCCTTATATTAACTTCACCGCCGTCTCTGTCTCTCTGTCGTTCTGTCGTTATCTCTGTCTTTGGCGGGCGGAAAAACAAAAGTAAATTAAATATTTAAAAAATCGGGTTTTTTTTTAAAGGACACGCTTTGAACATAATCACTACTTTTAGTTATGTCTCATATATAAGGGATTTATAGTCAAAAACTTTGTTTTTACAGCTATTTTTTAAAACTTATAACAAAAACTCTTTAAAATTCACGTCTGAAGCCCACACATCTTTTTAAATCCCTTATATTAACTTCGCGGTCGTCTCTGTCTTCATCTCTCTCTCTCTCTCTCTCTCTCTCTCTCTCTCTCTCTCTCTCTCTCTCTCTCTCTCTCTCTCTCTCTCTCTCTCTCTCTCTCTCTCTCTCTCTCTCTCTCTCTCTCTCTCTGTCTTGGGCACCCGGAAAAACAAAAGTAAAAAATGACCCACTTGCCGTGATCCGATCGAGCTGAAATTTGGCACACGGACCCGTGTCACCTAACAATGCATCGTATCAAAATTGCAGATCGATCGAACGTACCGTAATTAAATTAATGCATTTTTAGTTTATCCTTATATGAGGTATGTAATTCAAATTCACTGTTTGTTATTGTTTTTTTTCCACGTGAGTTTAGTACGCGTTGACGCGACCCATCGAAGTACCGGCGTGCTTTTGTTTACATTTTACGTGTCACGCTGAGCTCGGTCCAGCGATCGGTGACCAGACTTTCCCCTCTCCCACCTCCCCCCCAGGGGTTATGAAGCAAAGTTGAGTTAAGACAGATTCAGTCTGTAAATGTTTGTCGCTTTGAACATAATCAATACTGTTATTTATCCCTTATATATAAGGGATTTATAGTCAAAAACTTTGTTTTTACGGGTTTGTTTTATTTTATACCAAACACCTCATAAGCGCCCGCCCAACGTTTTATACCACGGTGTTGTGTTCACGTGGTGAACTCATGGATGTCAACAATGCAGACGGGTACCGATGCTTATATATAGACTATAGATAAACTAAAAATGCAATAATTTCAATACGGTACATTCGATCGATCCGAAATTTTGATACAATGCATTGTCATCAGAGATCTATCTGTGGTAAAATGTTTAGATCTCTAGGACCATCAGAAGTGGTATAATTTTACGTTTCAAGTTTTGAAGGAAGGATGGAAGGAAGGGTGGATGGATACAACATTCAAACAGTGTGACTTAAATAAAAGCTGGTAAAAATGACCCACTTTGCGTAATCCGATCAAGCTGAAATTTGGCACACGGACCCGTCTTACCTCACAATGCATCATATCAAAATTTCAGATCGATCGAACGTACCGTAATTAAATTAATGCATTTTTAGTTTATCTCTATACGAGGTATGTAATTCAAATTCACTGTTTGTTATTGTTTTATTTCACGTGATTTAACGTCACGCGTTGACTCGACCCATCGAAGTACCGGCGTGCTTTTGTTTACATTTTACGTGTCACGCTGAGCTCGGTCCAGCGATAGGTGACCAGATCTTTCCCCTCTCCCACCTGCCCCCCAGGGGTTATAAAGCAAAGGGAAGTTAAGACAGATTCAGGCTGTAAATGTTTGTCGCGTTGGAACATAATCAATACTTTCAGTTATGTCTCATATATAAGGGATTTATAGTCAAAAACTTTGTTTTAACGGGTTTGTTTTATTTGTACATGATTGATGCTGACCCCCTCCCCCCCCCACCCCAAATCTTTCACAGGTCGTTCGTCTGTACCTTTGTTTGCTATGACGGTATTTAACACTCGTATTACTTCTCACAAAGCTCATCCCTCAGATTATATTTGCTAGAATACTGAATCAACGGACTTGGATCTCCATAGCACAATGCAATAATTTTTTTTTAATATTAAAATTTCAATTTAATAATCTGTGGTTTTTTTAAATCAATTTAGGGACCGTCCACAAAGTACGTCACGCTCCAGTGTGACGTCACGCTGTTTTATATTAAATTTTGATTATTTTGTTAATAAAAAACAAAATCTTTTTCTTCAAAATTGTGACGTACTTTAGGGGGGGAGGGGGGACCGAGATGTATTACAGTTTGTGACAAGGGGGAGTGGGGAGTTAACAATGGTCAAAAATAGCGTGACGTACTTTAGGGGGAGGGGGGACCGAGATGTATTACAGTTTGTGACAAGGGGGAGTGGGGAGTTAACAATGGTCAAAAATAGCGTGACGTACTTTAGGGGGAGGGGGGACCGAGATGTATTACAGTTTGTGACAAGGGGGAGTGGGGAGTTAACAATGGTCAAAAATAGCGTGACGTACTTTAGGGGGGGGGGACCGAGATGTATTACAGTTTTGTGACAAGGGGGAGTGGGGAGTTAACAATGGTCAAAAATAGCGTGACGTACTTTAGGGGGGGGGGCGAGATGTATTCAGTTTGTGACAAGAGGGAGTGGGGAGTTAACAATGGTCAAAAATAGCGTGACGTACTTTAGGGGGGGGACCGAGATGTATTACAGTTTGTGACAAGGGGGAGTGGGGAGTTAAAAATAGTCAAAAATAGCGTGACGTACTTTATGGAAGGCCATAAACGAATTCTCGTTTAAAAATTCTTCTTTTAAAAAAATGTTTGGAATATTTTTTAAAGTTTAAATCTAAATTTTTTAACACTGTAAATATCCTATACGTACATAAATAGTTAACCTTGGTAGGCGAATTCCGAGCCATCGATCGCGTTCCAATAGTATGAGAGATTAAGAACTGATGAGCCCAAAATGGGAGCCTCGCTGTAATGTCCTATCACTAGCCTAACGCTATCGTTAACACTATTAAGAAGATGACGGTCATTACTCCATTAAACCCTATCATTATTGCCAGAAAACGAGCTGAGGCTCGACAAGAATCGATGGATGATATTAAAAACAGGGATTCTCAAACTTCTTTATTACCCGTGCCCGTCAACATTTTCGGTGAAGGAAAAGTCATAAAACTGTGATGTTTTATTTCTTTGAAATAAATGAAAATCCAAAAGCATGAAGTTGAAACCAATTAATGACAGAAAATATAACAAAATTAAAATAAGTTCAACAACTTGTTTTTGTGTTAAATCATTATGGGCAAGAATTAAAAAATAAATATTTATCAACTAGAGCAGTGGTTCCAAAACTTTTTTTACGGACCCCTTTTATAGTCAAATTAACCCACGGACCCCATTGTTAAAAAAATACATAAATGCATAGTACACAAATTACAAACCCAATATAAAGCAACATTTGGTTGAAGAAGAATTTAATTGAAATTATAACTTTTGTTTAATATAAAATTAAAAAAACAATTAATGACTTTGATTAACGTGATGTGATTGTATGAGTTTATTTATGTCCGACTCAATGTTTTTGAGTACCAACCGCAAATCCCCACGAGCACCAATTTCTAGTCGCTTTCTGTTTTTTTTATGATGAGGTTCATAAGGCACTGAATCTTTGTTCTACCAAATAGGAGGACGGGAAAACAGTCAACAACTTCTGTACAATAACCCATAATGCAAGATATAAATGGTATCTGATTTTGTAACCAGAATTTGTGGTATCCTAGTTCAAACAATTGTTCAAGTTCTTCATTTCAATAAGCTGCTCCTGTATTAGTATGGATTCATCTGTGTTTGGGATCTAAGTTTGTCCATGCGCAAAAGGGTTCAACTGCCAGTCGGGAATATCCATCTGAGGAATACCTTCAAATCTTTGGTTCAGGTCAGCATGAAGAGCTGTTAAGTTTTGACAGTAAGCCAGCAAATCATTATCTCTACTTTGCAATTTAGAATGTTTTCGAAACCTAGAACACTCTCCTGTTTCTAAGTTTTGTTTGTACAGAACAAGGTTTGCAACAAAAGCAGATATTACGCTTTAAGTTTTCATTAAATTTAATTGGTTACCTTGTAGTTTGAAATTAGTTTCGTTAAAGTTTTTAAACAAATCATTCATTAAGGATATGTCATTTTTTGGAGTTCATTGTGTCGCAGATTATTGCTTTTGTTTTCCAGGGATTCCAACACTGAATCAAAGAGATCATAAAATCGATTTAAAAACGTACTTGTTGATAACCATCAAACCAGGGATTCCAACACTGAATCAAAGAGAGCATAAAATCGATTTAAAAACGTACTTGTTGATAACCATCAAACCAGGGATTCCAACACTGAATCAAAGAGAGCATAAAATCGATTTAAAAACGTACTTGTTGATAACCATCAAACCAGGGATTCCAACACTGAATCAAAGAGATCATAAAATCGATTTAAAAACGTACTTGTTGATAACCATCAAACCAGGGATTCCAACACTGAATCAAAGAGATCATAAAATCGATTTAAAAACGTACTTGTTGATAACCATCAAACCAGGGATTCCAACACTGAATCAAAGAGATCATAAAATCGATTTAAAAACGTACTTGTTGATAACCATCAAACCAGGGATTCCAACACTGAATCAAAGAGATCATAAAATCGATTTAAAAACGTACTTGTTGATATCCATCAAACCAGGGATTCCAACACTGAATCAAAGAGAGCATAAAATCGATTTAAAAACGTACTTGTTGATAACCATCAAACCAGGGATTCCAACACTGAATCAAAGAGATCATAAAATCGATTTAAAAACGTACTTGTTGATAACCATCAAACCAGGGATTCCAACACTGAATCAAAGAGAGCATAAAATCGATTTAAAAACGTACTTGTTGATAACCATCAAACCAGGGATTCCAACACTGAATCAAAGAGATCATAAAATCGATTTAAAAACGTACTTGTTGATAACCATCAAACCAGGGATTCCAACACTGAATCAAAGAGATCATAAAATCGATTTAAAAACGTACTTGTTGATAACCATCAAACCAGGGATTCCAACACTGAATCAAAGAGATCATAAAATCGATTTAAAAACGTACTTGTTGATAACCATCAAACCAGGGATTCCAACACTGAATCAAAGAGAGCATAAAATCGATTTAAAAACGTACTTGTTGATAACCATCAAACCAGGGATTCCAACACTGAATCAAAGAGAGCATAAAATCGATTTAAAAACGTACTTGTTGATAACCATCAAACCAGGGATTCCAACACTGAATCAAAGAGATCATAAAATCGATTTAAAAACGTACTTGTTGATAACCATCAAACCAGGGATTCCAACACTGAATCAAAGAGATCATAAAATCGATTTAAAAACGTACTTGTTGATAACCATCAAACCAGGGATTCCAACACTGAATCAAAGAGATCATAAAATCGATTTAAAAACGTACTTGTTGATAACCATCAAACCAGGGATTCCAACACTGAATCAAAGAGAGCATAAAATCGATTTAAAAACGTACTTGTTGATAACCATCAAACCAGGGATTCCAACACTGAATCAAAGAGAGCATAAAATCGATTTAAAAACGTACTTGTTGATAACCATCAAACCAGGGATTCCAACACTGAATCAAAGAGAGCATAAAATCGATTTAAAAACGTACTTGTTGATAACCATCAAACCAGGGATTCCAACACTGAATCAAAGAGAGCATAAAATCGATTTAAAAACGTACTTGTTGATAACCATCAAACCAGGGATTCCAACACTGAATCGAAGAGAGCATAAAATCGATTTAAAAACGTACTTGTTGATAACCATCAAACCAGGGATTCCAACACTGAATCAAAGAGATCATAAAATCGATTTAAAAACGTACTTGTTGATAACCATCAAACCAGGGATTCCAACACTGAATCAAAGAGAGCATAAAATCGATTTAAAAACGTACTTGTTGATAACCATCAAACCAGGGATTCCAACACTGAATCAAAGAGAGCATAAAATCGATTTAAAAACGTACTTGTTGATAACCATCAAACCAGGGATTCCAACACTGAA
>CALYLW010000987.1:165000-175000 GCA_944989445.1 Ampullaceana balthica
GTCCCCTTGGGCTACTCGCCTTTCCTCCTGCACGGCTCTCCTCCTAGAACCGCATCGCCAACATCAACATCTCCACAATCTAATAACTCGTCTGCTGGGCTGAAAAGCACAAAGAAGTTCAAGCAACGAAACAAATGCTGCCAGGAGAATAAACATAAAATAACGCAAATTGAGTGAAAAATAGGATGCTAATAGTGTTTCCAAGGCGGATGCATACATGAGTTGGGGGGGGGGCAGGAACGCGAATATTGGTTGTCTGGAATTCTGAAGATAATTGGGAAAATATAAAAAAAATTAAAGATAATTGCGTGATCTGAGCCTTGACAATAGAATATTCTTGGGTCACAGGTTTGGGACTAGGCAGCCCAATCCACATCAGAATTCCAGATAAAAAATATGATTTGTATGTTTGTTCTTGCGAATGGATCAGGACAAGTGTTTTTAACCTTATGTTCGAGTGTCATATTAGATTGTTGTTGCTTTGTATTTCCAAGTTAGAATTTAATGCCTTGTGTATTATTATTACTTTGCTATTTGTTCTTTTATCCTCTAGTGCTTCTATGTCTACTAGTTTAATGAATCTTGTCACTTTTGAATATTTCACCATTAATGCATATTTCCATAATATGCTCATGTTTATATTCTATCTCAGATGGAACTGTCTGGAACACTTAATCAGTTATGGTTGTTGAATAAATTAAGACATCAACAGTGGAATTAAATGTTTCCCAACCAAAATTAATTCACTTAAAATATAAAAGAATAAAAAGAAGGATAAGAGAAATAACAATTCTCGGTGAGAATAAACGTATGAATAAAATTATTTCTTTCCTCTCGCACACATTCACACAGCCTGTTGCAGTTCCTCTCGCACACACCACACAGCCTGTTGCAGTTCCTCTCGCACGACACCACACAGCCTGTTGCAGTTCCTCTCGCACACACCACACAGCCTGTTGCAGTTCCTCTCGCACACACCACACAGCCTGTTGCAGTTCCTCTCGCACACACCACACAGCCTGTTGCAGTTCCTCTCGCACACACCACACAGCCTGTTGCAGTTCCTCTCGCACACACCACACAGCCTGTTGCAGTTCCTCTCGCACACACCACACAGCCTGTTGCAGTTCCTCTCGCACACCACCACACAGCCTGTTGCAGTTTCTCTCGACAACGTCTCATCCTCAGTGGCTGGCGTGAAAACCACTAGGCATGCAAAGTTACCAAACATCCTGTTACAATAAGGTGAAGCATATTGCCATAGACTGGCATAGATGACACCAAACACACCTCAATGCTGGCATAGATGACACCAAACATATCACAATGCTGGCATACATGACACCAAACACACCGCAATGATGGCATACATGACACCAATCACACCGCAATGCTGGAAAAGGGTGATATACATTGCAACGTGTTTCCAAGCAAAAGACATCATGGATACGTTTTCGTTTATGATCATTACTGGTCATTCTTAACACTGGGTCTTTGTCTTTTAAGTTTATTTATGTGTCCTCCCACCCACAAAACAATAACAAACAAACAAACAAAAAAAGCGTTTGAATGCGATTGTCCCACAAATGTATAGAAAAAATTAAAAGTTGTATGTTGATTTTTTTTTCTCTTAGATATCGTTCCATCATGTTTTCAAATCACTGTTTTTAACTGCCTCAGCCGAGAACCCATTAAAAAAACGTTATTGAGCTCGATACGAAAGGCTTGAGGACACGTGTGTCAAGGAGTAACGACACGGTAATGATCTGAACAAAGATGGGACGTGATGTGTGTGAAGGAGTAACCACACTGTAATGATGGTCTGAACAAAGATGGGACGTGATATGTGTGTCAAGGAGTAACCACACGGTAATGATGGTCTGAACAAAGATGGGACGTTAAATGTGTGTCAAGGAGTAACCACACGGTAATGATGGTCTGAACAAAGATGGGACGTTAAATGTGTGTCAAGGAGTAACCACACGGTAATGATGGTCTGAACAAAGATGGGACGTTAAATACGAAACTCACTTTTTGTCGGTGGTCTGGGAATTGGAAGGAACAATGAAAGTACATAAAGACTTGGTTGGATCGGAAAGGGTGAAAAATGAGGTGGGGAGGGGGGATGTTAACATATGAATTCTAAACTTGGTTGCCCTGGATGTTCGTGAAGGAGCGCCACATAAGAACTCTTAATACTACTGCGTAGAATATATGACATCCTAGAAGCAGGGCTTTAATAAAACAAACCCGTAAAAACAAAGTTTTTGACTATAAATCCCTTATATATGAGACATAACTAACAGTATTGATTATTTTCAAACATTTACAGACTGACACTGAGTGATGTCCCTTGTCTTATAATAAATGGGGGAGGGGAAAAGTCTGGTCACGATTCGCTTGACCGAGCTCAGAGTGACACGTAAAATGTAAACAAAAGCGCCCGTCGCTTCGTTGGGTCGCCTCAATGCGTCAGCTCAAAATTTCACGTGGCAAAAAAAACAATAACAAACCGTGAATTTGAATTACATACCTCATATAAGGATAAACTAAAAATGCATTAATTTAATTACGGTACGTTCGATCGATCTGAAATTTTGATACGATGCATTGTTAGGTCAGACGGGTCCGTGTGCCAAATTTCAGTTCGATCGGATCATGGGAAGTGGGTCATTTTTGACTTCTGTTTTTCCGCCCGCCGCAGCCCAGAGACAGAGAGAGAGAGAGAGACGGCCGCGAAGTTAATATAAGGGATTTAATAAAACAAACCCGTAAAAACAAAGTTTTTGACTATAAATCCCTTATATATGAGACATAACTAACAGTATTGATTATTTTCAAACATTTACAGACTGAATCTGTCTTAACTCAACTTTGCATCATAACCCTATGGGGGGGGAGGGGTGGGTGGGGGGGGAGAGGGGAAAAGTCTGGTCACCGATTCGCTTGACCGAGCTCAGAGTGACACGTAAAATGTAAACAAAAGCGCCCGTCGCTTCGTTGGGTCGCCTCAATGCGTCAGCTCAAACTTTCACGTGGCAAAAAAACAATAACAAACCGTGAATTTTGAATTACATACCTCATATAAGGATAAACTAAAAATGCATTAATTTAATTACGGTACGTTCGATCGATCTGAAATTTTGATACGATGCATTGTTAGGTCAGACGGGTCCGTGTGCCAAATTTCAGTTCGATCGGATCATGGGAAGTGGGTCATTTTTGACTTCTGTTTTTCCGCCCGCCCGAGCCCAAGACAGAGAGAGAGAGAGAGAGAGACGGCCGCGAAGTTAATATAAGGGATTTAATAAAACAAACCCGTAAAAACAAAGTTTTTGACTATAAATCCCTTATATATGAGACAGAACTTAAAGTATTTACAAATATCTACAGACTGAATCTGTCTTTACTCCCCTTTGCTTTTAACCCAAAAAGGGTGGGGTGGGGGTGGGAGAGGGGAAAGGTCTTGTCACCGATCGCTGGGGAAAGTTCACCGTGAAACGCCAAATGTAAACAAAAGCACGCCGCTTTACCTGGTTTAAGCACGAGACGTGTTCACACCGGTGGCTGGCCTGAAGTCAAGTGACCCGTAAAATGTAAACGATAGTGACCTCTACATATAGTTTATATAGATAAACTAAAAATGCATTAATTTAATTACGGTACGTTCGATCGATCTGAAATTTTGATACGATGCATTGTTAGGTCAGACGGGTCCGTGTGCCAAATTTCAGTTCGATCGGATCATGGGAAGTGGGTCATTTTCGACTTCTGTTTTTCCGCCCGCCCCGCCGAGCCAAGACAGAGTAGAGAGAGAGAGACGGCCGCGAAGTTAATATAAGGGATTTAAAATGACTACCTCCCCCACCTGCCATTCCCCCGACCCTTTCGCGATTCCCCCCCCCCACACACACAATAGTACTATAGACATTACAAATTAATGCCGTAGTAACTTACTGTGTTTGTCAAATGTTATCAAATGCAGTTCAACCATTAACATTTTGTTTGTTTGTTGTTTAGTGTGTGTGGAATTTTTTTGTTTTTTTGAGGGGGGGGGGCGGGTATTTGTTCCAAGACCAATATGAAATTTCAGTAATGTATCAGAGAATATTTCAGACTAGTTACGCCCCGCGGTGTGGCATAAGCCGCAGACTTGCTCATGGATAGTGCAAAGAAAGGGGGGAAAGAACGGAGATAAACTACAGCACGCAGAAATCCAAACAACGCGAGTGAACGTCGGTGGGGGAACCACCGACGCATTGTTGGTCTAGAGACATTCGCACTGAGGTTATCTACATACCCGCCACCCTTCACCACCCTAGCTTGCCAACCATAAACTGTGATTGGCCTACCCTAGCGAGGGTCAGCCATGTTCGCAAAAAAAAGGGGGAAAAGAACGGGCACAAACACAAATTTAAAAAAATAATTATATTAATGTTTTCGCTGGGGCTTGAACTCAGGACCTTCCGCATGTAAGGCGGACGTGATAACCACTACACTAAGAATTACTTGTTATTCTGTGAAGGAACAACGCAAGCGAACGCTAACGCTAGCCTAAACTAAACTGGGTCAATCCCAGCGAGGGTCAGTCGTCATGCTTGTTTGCACATACTCGCTTTGGTGACATATATACATATAGTGCAATTATCTCTCTCTCTCTCTCTCTAAGGTTACAGTTAAATACTGTAATATAATATTCATCTTTTGTATGGGAGCCATCCATAAAAAAACAGCAGATAATCTAGAACGAATTTTAAACAAAGCTGTAAGGTTCATTTCTGGGGAATGTTCAAAATTGACAAAAGTTAGACAATCAGTAAAATCATTGAACAAAGAAATACGCGAGGATAGAAAAACAGAGAGCTTAGTAATAATACACAAGGCATTCAATTCTAACTTGGAAATACGAAAAAACAATAATCATATAGAAAACTCAGATAGATATAGGAAAAAAAGCACTTTTCCTGTTTCATTCACAGGAAAAATTACACGCAAATCCTCCTTCCTGACTGGATTTTGGTGTAAAATGGGTTGGCTGCATCAAAGCAGGAGAACCAACACTACATTTAAAACTCAAATAAAAAGGCAAGTCTAGACTCAAACCATGGATAAGCGTTAGACGCAACAACTTGATGTATTTAATGAGCGCATGTAATAGATAAGATAACATTTGAAGATTTTTCTTCAACATGACAGTATTCCTTATATAGAGGAAGACAGAGAATTTGGCTCGTCTCGGGCGGCAGTCGAATTCCCATAGCCATGCCAGGGAAATTCTGAGAAATAGTATGACGCAATATTTTAGAGAATGTGTCTTGAGTTCCATACTTTAAAAAAAAACGTATACATGTATATCCCATCACAAAGTAGGATCTCAATCCCACAGCCTGCCAGGGGCGTGCATTTATCTTATACATTAGGGGGTATTGGTTGGGGGGGGGAGGAGAGGGGAGTTTTGATGCTTGCTTTGATCCGACAGTCTCCTTTATAAAGAGACATTTTGACAAGGCCAAGGACACGGTTCATCTTCCGTACAAGATTCATTGATATGAATAAAACGCTACCTAAGGCTAAACGATGCCTTGTTCGCTTCATCGGAAGCGTCGATACTTACTTTTTCTCCACGTTTTAGAAAATACTTTCCTTTAATGACGTAGGTTTTTTTTATTTATAAAACTTGACATTATGAATTCCCAATGTACATAATAAATGTGTGCGATGCAATTGAAAATAAAACATAGTTCTTTTTTTTTAAAAAAATCAACATAACTGAAGTATCAGTTATGAATCAACATAACCAGTATTGAAATAAATGATATCTTTGAACTTAGTTCTCGTAAAAAATTGTTTTGCATGTCCAAAAATAGAGTTAAAAACACAAAATAGATTTAAAAACACAAAAAAAAATTTGGTTAAAAACACAAATATATAGTTTAAAAACATAAAAATAGAGTTAAAAACACAAAATAGATTAAAATCACAAAAATATAGTTTAAAAACATAAAAATAGAGTTAAAAACACAAAATAGATTAAAATCACAAAAATATAGTTTAAAAACATAAAAATAGAGTTAAAAACACAAAATAGATTAAAATCACAAAAATATAGTTTAAAAACATAAAAATAGAGTTAAAAACACAAAATAGATTAAAATCACAAAAATATAGTTTAAAAACATAAAAATAGAGTTAAAAACACAAAATAGATTAAAATCACAAAAATATAGTTTAAAAACATAAAAATAGAGTTAAAAACACAAACATAACAATCAAAGAGCGATAAGAGCAAGTTCACTAAACTTTATGACAGTTACCAGTCGGTCGTAGTTGGAATGAATACACGCGTATGTACGCCGCCGACAGTTGCATGCGTTGTGATACCAGAATGACGTGTTCTCTTTTGGGTCGCCGTTCTTAGCTGTAATATGACATCTTAAAGTGGATTTGTGCACGGGTTACAGGCAATTATGAGACGTGTTCTAGCATTAGGGTTGTCAGCTTTAATTTGCTGGATAGTTTGTGCAGAGAGAGAGGAGGGAGAGAGAGAGAGGGGGGAGAGAGAGGGAGAGAGAGAGGGGGAGAGGGGAGGGGGAGAAGAGAGGGAGAGGGAGAGAGAGAGGGAGAGGGAGAGAGAGAGAGGGAGAGGGAGAGAGGACGGGGGAGAGAGAGGGGAGAGAGAGGGGGGGAGCGAGAGGGAGAGAGAGAGGGGGAGCGAGAGGGAGAGAGAGAGAGGGGGAGCGAGAGGGAGAGAGAGAGGGGGAGCGAGAGGGAGAGAGAGAGAGGGGGAGCGAGAGGGAGAGAGAGAGAGAGGGGGAGCGAGAGGGGGAGCGAGAGGGGGAGCGAGAGGGGGGAGCGAGAGGGGGAGCGAGAGGGGGAGCGAGAGGGGGAGCGAGAGGAGAGAGAGAGAGAGGGGGAGCGAGAGGGAGAGAGAGAGAGTGGGGCGCGAGAGGGAGAGAGAGAGGGAGAGCGAGGAGGGGGAGCGAGAGGGTGATAGCAGAGAGGGGGAGGCCGAGAGGAAAGAGAGGGGAGCGAGAGGGGAGAAAGAGAGGTGAGAGTCGAGAGGGAGAGAGAGGGGGAGCGAGAGGGAGAGAGAGAGGGGAGCGAGAGGGAGAGAGGAATGAGGGGGAGCGAGAGGAGAGAGAGAGAGGGGGAGAGCGTGAGGAGGGGGAGCGAGAGGGAGAGAGAGAGGGGAGACGAGAGGGAGAGAGAGAGGGAGCGAGAGGGTGAGAGAGAGGGGGGAGCGAGAAGTGGGGATCTCGCTGTGCTCGTCTCTTTGCTGCTTTGTGTGGCGCGCTCGTTTCTCGCTCTCTTTGTGCTCTCGCTTTGTTCGCTGCGCGCGTGTGTGCTCGCTCTCTTTTGCTCGTGTCTCGGGCTTGCGCTCTCTGGTTGTGTCGCTCGCTGTTGTCTCTCTCTCTTTCTCGCTGATCGTTCTCTCAGCCGGCTGTGTTCTTCGTTCGCCTTGCTCTGCTCTTGGCGAGTCGCGCGGTCTCTCTCTCTGTTGCGCAGCTGCATTTCTCTCGCTCGTTTGTTCCTCCTTCTTTCTGCTCTCTTTGTTCTCTCTCTCATCCCCCTCTCGCGTTGTGACCGCACCAACTTTTTCTTTTTCGCTACCGCGTGTGCGCCCGAGGCCCGTAACCCAAGGTCAACGCGCGTTGCTCGATTTGATGCCCTCACTCCCTGTCTCCTCGCCAATCCCATGATCTTTCCCCGCCAGCTCCAGACCCCCCGTCACAAACTCTGCCACCAAACTGCTATGCAAGTCGTGGCCAATTCGCCCCCCGTGCCACACCCACCTAACCCCCAACCTTCACCCATACTCAAAACTCTCCTACCCTCCGCATCCCCCACCCTCCCCCTACAACCGACCAAGCATACCCCGAGCGCACTCGATTCACCACTTCGGAAGCCGCTAACTACTAAAGTGTAAAGCCTATACATACAGATACACGTACATCCAAATTGCACCTCCACTGGAGACACTCCAGCCTTGTAATATTCCCTATCAGACGAGATCCCACAAATGGGAGGGGGAAAAAAAGAAAACAAAGAACTTTATCAGGCCAGTCACAAACACTTTTGAGCACTTTTCATTTTCCATTTCGTCACACGTGGGCGACGTTGGGGGGAAAAAAGCATCGTCTGATAGATCACAGAACCATTGTAACCCAATATCGCAATGCACTTTTGTCATGGAATAAATAGTCGCTTTATCATCGGGATTCCCTCTGGGAGCATCTGCATAGAATAGTTATTATTCTCTTGATCTGACTGTACACATACATTTCTTAGGCCAACGCACGCCAGTTAGATTTCTATGATTTCTAAATACAGAATTGCTTACGAAAGAAACTGCGTAAAATTTATGTGAAGGCTAATGGTTTTTTTTTAAAAAAAGAGAGAGATTTTGTATGTAAGTTAGCGGCCGTCCATAGATGACGTCACGCGCCTAGGGGGAGGGGGGTCACGCTTTTTTGACGATGTGTGACGAGGGGGAGGGGACGTTTAAGAAATGTGACGTCACATTAAAAAGTGCGCAACTTTAAATAAAAGTTCCACTTAAATATTTGATTGCTTGCAATTTAGTCAATGAAGTCTTACATGACTTTACATGTGTTACGATATTAGAGTGCAGCCTTACCTTAAATACATATTTAATTGGGAACAAAGTGATTTGAAACATGCTAGTTTTCAATTAGAAAATACGGCTTTGTGATGTCATATTTGGGGGTCTAAGTTTTTGTGACGAAGTGTGACGAGGGGGAGGGGGTGTTAAAAATCGGCCAAAATCTTTTGTCGTCATTCATGAACTGTCTTCGATTTTAAAACATTTCTTTTGAGAAATAATGATAATAATAAGAATACCGCAGCCAGAGTTCTGAGCTTGCCACGCTTCAAATAAAAAGACTGGCAAACACAAACTAGATAAAAAAAATATATTTAATTAACTGAAAAAAACAACATATAAAATATAATGGCATGACAAGCCGTCGACGGAACACAGCAGCAATGTTTATGAGTCAATGTTAGCAAAGAATGTAAGTCTGGGAATTATGCTTTGAATGCAAACCTTACATACAAGCTATAGTGAGAAGCAGAACGATTTCAGGTTGTTCGTAAGGTAAAAATCGTAATAGGATGCAACTTTAAAGGCTAGGTGATAAATTCAACTACAATTTTGGCCACGATCTATGTGTACAAATGAACTAAGCTTGGAGCTATAAAGTGAGCTAAAATGTGCTGACCGACGAGCTGGGGTGTGAGCTTGAACGCGTACTAAGCTCTTTTATGGCAAGATGGGACGCACTGGACTGTCGTACCGATGATCACGGGTTCGAATCCGTGTGAAGGCAAGGGTTTGTTCCCGGGCCCTAGGGCGTCCCTGAGTCACCCCGCTCCGAATGGGTACCTAACACTTGTAGTGTTAGGCGGCTGGGTAATGCGTGGAACCACAAAGCCGTGGCCTGTGAACGCTGCGTCACTTGCCAAACAGATCATCTGTCATGGTCTGTGGACGCAACTATCTTCTGCATAGAAGGAGCGTCTGTATAGATAAGACAAGACAAGCTCTAGTGTGAACCAGTATGCGAGCTTTTAAATATTTCATGTTGGGCAGAGCGGTAAAATAAGCCGTGAGCTAAGGGGAAAAAAACACACACAATTACAGGAAAACTGATAGCTATGACCTAAGACAGCGTAAAATAATAAAAACCAATACTCAAATCATTCGGAGCTTGAATAGAAGCTTA
Organism: Ampullaceana balthica; assembly: GCA_944989445.1. Taxonomy (NCBI): domain Eukaryota; kingdom Metazoa; phylum Mollusca; class Gastropoda; family Lymnaeidae; genus Ampullaceana; species Ampullaceana balthica. The sequence continues at coordinate 174,747 of CALYLW010000987.1, forward strand.
GCTAATGTCATTGTGGGGAAAAGTTCGAAAGGAATTTGAAATGCTGGAGAAAGATCGAGTGTTTACCGGTCGTGGTGACAACTTGGGATAAGGATATTGTTGTGACGCGTGTGGCCAGTACTTAAGCCCCCGATGATTAATGGATTTCGATTTATATTTCTAGGAAGTCTGACAATAAAGGATTAGCCACTTATTGATGGATGCTGCAAAAGATATCTCAAGATTTATTTTTTTAAAAATGTAATCCATAACGG